>CAKNWT010206107.1:379-12549 GCA_932066315.1 Andricus coriarius | reverse complement strand
AAAAATTTAATTTTTTTATTTTTATTCTTATTTTTTACGATTGAAAAAAACTACTCGCCCCTTCTAAAAATTATAAATAACAAATTTGTACATCCTCCTTGAGTGAACAAGTTCTCCTATTATTTTTTTTCTATCTTTGTGTCGTTTTCCAAAACATTAAATTTTTTATTTTTAATCTTATTTTTTGCGATAAAAACAAAAACTAAGCATCCCATCGAAAAATTGTTAATACAAAATTTGTAGCAGTTTTTTGGATGAGCAGCTTCTGTCTATTCATTTTTTCTCGTAGCTTGTGTCGTTTGTCCAAAAATTTAATTTTTTAATTTTTAATGATGTTTTTTGTGAATAAAATGAAAACTACACGTCCTATAAAAATGTGACCAATAAGAAATTTGTAGATCTTTTTTAGATACATAATTTTTGTTTCTTCATGTTTTTTTGTATCTTGCATAGTTTGACCACAAAATGGAATTTTCAATTTTTAATTACTTTTTGTACGATCAAAATTTGAATTTTCGATTTTTCGAAAAAATTTAAAAAGTTGTTATTATAATCTTGTAGGGCTCTTAAAAAGAAACGTTTTTTTCCTCTTGACATTTTTTCATATCGTGCGCTGTTCGGTTTAAAATGTTAATTTTCGTTTGATTTTTTGGATTTTGAAAATGCTATAACTCTGATAATTTTCTTTTTATCTAAAAGTGTCATTTGGATAAATTGTTTGTCTTTTTGAGTACTAATAATGACCGCACATGGTATTTTCAAATCTTGAAAAAAGTGGTCCCCAAAATTTTTAAAATGTGCTCAGTTTTTGAATTTCTATCCAAAATGGCTGGTTAACAAACTCGTTCTTTCTTTTTAGGCCTTCGAAAAGTGTGCCAAAGCACAATCCAATCTGATCAATCTTTCGAAAGTTATCGTGCCTACACCATACTACAGACTACAGACAGAGAGACAGACAGACACCTTCTTAAACCCCATTTTTTCTGACACAGGGGGCCTCAAAACGTCGACATTTGATTGAATCCGCGAAAGTCATTTTTCACATAAAACCAATACCTTCTCATTGAGATGAGAATGTAAAAACGAATTTTCAACAAATAATGTTAAATACAGTAATATAAAGCTACTTTTACAAATTAATCATTGTTATTAAATTTTATATTGCAATTTAAAAAAAATAAGCTAGGTTCTCCAAGTTTTCTAGGTGGGATAGACACCCTGTGGGAATAAAAAATAATTATCTCTATAATTCAGTCATTTTTAATTTTGACGTTTTTTTATTATAAGCTTGAAATCAAAATGTAAGGTTGGTTGAAAATTTAAAGCATATATTGTTGAGTTAAAGTTAAAAAAATTTCATTTGTTCGAAACAAAGTCCTAATAGTCTTTTGTAAATATATCACAAAAATAGGTTAAAGTAGAGAAGTATCGCGACTCAATGAAATTTTTGTATTACAAATTGAAATTAATATCCGATTATTATTTATATTACCTTAATTTATTATTTATCACAACTTAAATCTTATTTCTGGAAAAGGGAATTAAAACTCAAATTCAAAGTTCAAGTCATTTTTATTTAGGACCTGAGAATTAAAATACTGACAGTAATTGTTTTTTGCTTATTGCACAATTCTTAATTTTTAATAAGCATAAATAAATTTTATCGTAATACCTAACAAACGAAGACGGTTGCAATAATTATTTCTGGACAAGCTTCGCACACAAATTCTCAGCTTAACAAAACGGTATCAACATAGTTTAGAAAAATTAGAAGAAAACTATTATTATACGTATTCGTAATATCATTAATTTAATCACGGTTCTTAAAATTGGTTATGAATTAAATTTGGTTCCTATGTATAATTCTAAAGTCTATTTGAATTAAATATAATTGCTATATTAAGTTTTAAGAAACCACTCTAATTACAGAAAAATTTAAAAAGATTATCACAAGAGAACATTTTTATACAAAATAGAAATTGATCCACATTTTTTGTACAATGATAATTTATAATTTAGTTTGCTCACTTTCGAACATCAAACTCAAAGTCGAGTTTCCAATTCCTGCCTTTGATTTCTTATGTAAAGCGCTCTCTGTCCACAAACGATATTTTTCCTCGGAATAAAATTGGATTTTCTATTCCAATCACTTTCAGACATTATTCCTACATTTTCGTAATTGATGAGATTTTCGCGATCCTTCTTTAATTCCAAGCCTGGGCGGATGATTTTATTAGATTTTGGAACGTCATAAATAACTGGAGGTGGCCTTTGATACAAGGAAGGACTTTTTTCAGGAAGAATCGACTTTTCAATGTCCTGCCGTTGAGAATAATTTTCTGAAGATTCACTCTAAGAAAATTATTAGAATTTAATTATACATATTTAATTTGCGCACTAGATTTCTAGATTTTAAAACATTTGAAACATGAAATAAATGTCTAAAACTTGACTTGAAAAAATGGAATATTCTTAATTACAGAATGTAAAATAAGTATCCGATAATGCTTCAAGTTATTACAAAACAAAATTTTAATCGACATAATTTAATTAAATCATACCTGAGACTCCAGATTTTCTTCTTCGAGTGTGTGTAGAAAAGTCGGCGCGCTTTTCTTTCCCCGATAAAATGGATGAATGGATGCAATTCGACCAAAGGATCGGGTTTTCGGTCTAGCGGCAGCAATAATCGACGAAAAAGTCTGATCTTTTGATTTTTCTTCAGAGTCATTATTATAAGGTCCCGCTGCTCTGAGTAAAACAGGCATCATATCCCTTCTAAAAAGTCGCATTTCTTCTCCGAGGCTATCCTTTGGGCTCAAAATATTTCGCTTTCCTTTGGGAAGAACTGACTTTCGACGTCTAAATCCCATTAACGAAGTCAAAACACTTTTAAAAGACCTTTTTTCTTCCAAAGGTCCTGGGCGTCTTTAAAAGTAAGAATAATCAAGAGATTTTAATTGTATAAAAAAGTAATTGTTATTTCATTAAATGATTTATGTAACATTTTTGAATAATTAATAGGTGGTCGACGAACAAAATTGGATGTAAAAAATAAGTTTAAAAAATTCGTAATTCTCAGAGTTTTGCAAAAATCTTTAACATTAACTTTTTTTTCGTATAATACATAATATCCCCAATTTTCAAAATTTTCGTAAGATTTCAATATTTTCACTTTCTGTAGGATAAAATCTCGTTTTTATAAAACTCAAAAAACTAAAAGAATTCCTAAAAGCTTTGCAAAATATCGTACATTTTTTGAGTATATGCATACCCAGTGGGCACAAAAACATTAACGTCCTAAGAACGTTCAAAAGACGTTCCTAGGACGTTTGTGTCAGTCTAATTGATGTCCTAAAAACGTCCCATGTTCCAAAGATGATCTTTGGAACATGGGACGTCTTTAGGACATCAATTGGACTGACACATTTCGAAAAATTGAGAAGATTTTACCAATTAAAATTGTACCAAAAAATTAAATTATTGACACTTTAAAATTGCCGACACAGGGAAATACGCTAATTATAAAAATAACAAATCTAAACAATTAAAAAATTTTAAGTAATAAAGTAAAATACTTCTAATTGTGACCGTCCGCGAAAAAAGGGACCTAATGCGGAAAAAATCGATTTTTTGTTTTTTACTCCTATCGATAGTTTTTTATTTTCTCATTCATGATGAAAAATATTATTCCTATATATATATATGTGTGTGTGTGCTGTTCCTGTAAAATGAAGCTATACCGTGCATTAGGTTCCTTTTTTCGCGAACGGTCACAATTGATAAACCTTTCTTTTATTTGATTATTTATGTATTATTTAAACTATTTTTTAATTGGGTAGATTCCGGTTCTTTATAATTCGGGAATCAACCTGTGTTGGCAATTTTATAGTGATAGATGTTTTATAATATCAGCAATTTTATTTTTAGAATTATCTATCATTGGAAATTTTAAATTGTCGGGAATTTTTCAGTGACGGGAGTTATATTTTTCGCAATTTTTCAGTGGCCCCCTTAAACTAAACAATTCGTAAACTTCAGAGTTTTGCAAAAATCCAATCATTTTAATTTTTTTTCGCAATCTACATAATATTCCCAATTTTTTAAACCTTGCAAGATATCCATATTTTCAATTTTTCTAGAACAAAATCAAGATTTTGAAACATATAGGTAGAAACGGTTTAGAAAAATTATATTTGTCCTATAAAAACTGAAAATATTGCAATCTTACAACATTTTAAAAAATCGGTCATTTTATGTAGATTACGAGAAGAAATTAATATTAGCGATTTAAGGAGGTATACGGTCGCGCATACTATCTGCAAAAAGTTATTCCTAAATCTGTGTCGAAAAATAATACTGTTTGAGTGATATAAGTTTTATTAACCCTTAAATGTATACTATGTAGCTTATTTACGTCGAAGAAAGACAAAAATCAGTTAATTATGCCGGTATAATGTCTTATTCATTAATTTCCTGTCGGACCTAAGAGAAAATAGTTGGCTATGATTGTACACTACACATAGAGAAGTTGTGTATACAGACGAGTACACACTAAATCCTCAATATCTCAGCATAGACGCAGCAACGTCGCATTTTTCATGGTGTCTGCTTTGACAGTTGTGCTCTTTGACTTCAAATAAAAACGTGACATTTGTTGAAAATGACAGATCAATTAGTAGTTAAAGGTAAATTTATCAAAAACAAAATTTCTCATAAAACATTTAAAACTGTTGCGTATGCGCTAGACCCGCTAGGCGCTCCGACAGCGTTGCCTGGTGGCTACCACGTGCTTGTTTCATTTTTCGAATAATTCAAAATTCTCAAACTTTGCATACCTCTCATTCTCAAACTAAGAGGACGAAAATTCTGAAATTTTTTTAAAATCTTCATGAAACGCCCTTCTAACATATATTAGTGTTTGAAAAAAAACGGTAAGAATAGTTTACGAGTTAGAGTTAGAAATGTAACATTTTCCTATGCTTGGGATAGGCTTTACGTGTATAAGGGTTCAACTTTGATCTTACTTATCTCAGCTCAGGAGAGGAAAATATTTGTTAAATTTCGCAAACGTTTAGATAACATTCCAAAGAACCTATAGTCAAAGTTTAAACAAATCCGTAAGAAAAGTGCGTTGGTGACCGTACCTCCTTAACAAAACTCAGAAAATTACTAATTTTTTTATCTTCATTTAATTCAGGGTCAGGCCATTTTAATTTACAATTTTATGTTTTTTTAGACCCACTCTAATAATGAAAAAAAAAAAATTATTACCTCAAGCTGTTCTTTTTATTTTTTGGCTCCAAATAAATTATATCAGGAGGATTGATGGGCTTCTCAGGTCGAAAATAAAAATCAGTATCATCATTTGACTGGTTTAAGTTCTGATTAAAATCGTATTTTTTTGCATCACAGTAGGTCTCTTCTTTTATACTTGGAAGATCTTCAATGGGACTAAAAATAAAAAGACAAAAAAAAACATGTATGTATGTAGTCATGACAATTTGGAATACACTATTATTTAATTGTATTATTTTCCTTACCTATAATAGTCCACTTTCTTTTGAAAAATGTCATTTTGGTTTGAATCATGGAAATTTCTTATGGAACAGATTTTCATAAATTCATCGGCTTTTAACTCGTTTTCTGCCACTTCATCAAAAGCATCGATTTGTTTCTTTTTCTCCTCGTCATCTCCAATTGATTGACTCAAATTTTTAATATTTGTAGCATAATGGTCGTCAAAAAAGTCTGTTTTCTCATCTGTAATATAAATATGTACAACATTTTACTACTGCATTTTAAAAAGAACACTATATTTTTTCAAACCCTGTTTTTAGTTATCCAGTTTTAGAATATTCGAAAATATTAGGTATTATTCTATATTTTAAAAAAATTTCTAGAATGTTACAAAATATTAAAAAATGTTCCTGGATGTTTTTAAAAGGATCTAAACATCAGGGGAGAGTGTAAATGTTAAAATTAATCAAATAGTTTGAGCTCAGGTTAAAAACTTGGTGGGTTGATATCCGAAAAAAGCAAAACAAATTTTTTTGGAAATTAGTTAATATTTTCTGTTCTCTTCTCTAATTTGAAAATTCGAAAAATAAAATTCCTATTGGTTTAAAAATGGAGTCAAATTTGTTATATGTGGAGTTTTTGCTAGTGAGCAATATAAGTATAATTATAAATTCAAAAAAATGGCTCAATTTATAATTGTTGAAGACTTGCAAAAATAACATGGTTATTTTGTTCTAGTTCAAAAAATTTCAGGTTTGACATACTAGACTTTTTCCAAAATGTGTACATATGACTAAAGAACCAAAAACATGTTATCTGCACATTTGAAAAGAATTCTAAACAGAGCAAAGTATCTTTTTTTCGTTTTCTCATATTTTATTATTGTCTCGGAACAAAAACTGTACATAAAAATTTACAATAATTTGAAGAGTGGCAGTGCAGAACTAGGGGAGCGTCGGCGAATGCGGCGCGGCGGCTAATGTGGCGCGTTCGAGTTTTCAAATATTAACGCATTTTCTGCTTGTGGAGGTAGTTTCATTGCATGTATATATGTTTTCAACGTTACACTATAAAAAAATTGAGATAATTAAATGAATTGCCTGATTTTTATGACGAAAAGTTAGTTTTTATTTTGTCGCTTGTATTGTCAGAGTAGCTAAAAACGAGTAAAAAATTACTGAAGTTTCGTGTAAACTTATAAAATTGTTTGGAAATATACTGTTCTGAGTTTCTTGAATGCTTTAAAGTTTAACATTTTTACTCAAATTAATAAACTTTTATGTAAAAAACCTTAATTAAATACTATTCACATGCGCCTAATATGGCGCATTCGGGACTAAAATCGGCAGGTAACTTGGCGCACAAATTTGTGGTTTTTGTTTTGCTCCGAGAATGTTAATTCTCAAAGTAATAATATTTCGTTTCGAATATGCACAAATAAGTTTTATTCTAATAATTATCATGTATTTTAGAGTTATTTTAGAATAATTGTTTTTTAAAAACTTTTCACCAGTTTTCTGGCTAGGTTTGTTCTGACAGAATAAATATTTAGAAGGTTTAGATTAATGATATTATGTGGAATGTGGAGTCATTATAACTGTTTTGGGAAAGAATAAAATGTACTTATTGTCAATATAATTTTGATTTATTTTTTATAAAACGTCTGTAAGCTCATCTTAAGATAAAAAAATTGTAGCACTCTTAACCTTTATTGTTCTAGATGGGAGTTTATAAACGAAAGACTAAAAATGGTCAATGGACAGTTTCCCCATTAATAATTATTTAAATACATATATCCTTCATTATGTTATTTTTCATATTGGCGAGTCATTCTGCAATGTTAACAAAAAATTTTTTCTTGACGTTTCAAAAGACGTAATCCCTCAAATATGTTAATAATATTAAACGTAAATATATTTATCTTATTTTTATTAAATTTTACTAATTTTTCTTCATAATTTGTTTTTTATTCAATAATTATGAATTGAAATCGAAACGCGCCACATTGCCAACCAAGGTAGGACAACTTGGCGCAGATGCACTTTTTGGAAAACACATTAACTAATCCAGTGGGCAAAAAAATTAAGGATGTCCTAGAGACATCTTCGGGACATCCCTAAGACGTATTTTGGAACATGACTTTTGGACATCCTATGGATGCTCTTAAGACGCATAATGTCAGTCCAAAAGATGTCCCGAGGACGTCCTATGTCTTCAAGACGTCTTTAGGACATCTTTAGGACATTAGACGTCTTAGAGACGTTGTTTGGACTGACATTGGACGTCCTAGGAACGTCCCAAGGACGTTCTTGGGATGTTCATATTTTTGTGCCCACTGGGAACTATTTTAATTAATTTCAATTAAATTGTCTCCATGCATAGAGCATCGGTAAGATATTGGCCTAAAAAAATATATTTTATTACAATATTTTACTTTATATTTTAATTTTAATCGTTCGTTTTCCTTTATGTGTGCCGCATTCGCCGCCGCTCCCCTAGATAAAAAACAAACCCGTAATTTTTCAGGAGCGAATAAAATATTCTGATTTAAGCCTACAACATTCGATTACAAAAAGTTATCCAGTTTCAAAGAAATAGATGTGTCAGTTGACAATCTCAAAGTGACACTAACCACAAATTGGAACTGGCCTGGCTGTGGATTGCGATAAAAATGTAATCTTCAGTTTAAATAAAAAATAAAAACTTACTGCCGAGATATAAGTTTCTGAAGGGGGGTAAAGAAGTTTTTATCTGAAAAATTTAGCCAATTCCGAGTAAATCGTCCACGAATTTCCAGGTTACACTTTCACAGGTTTTGAAAATCGGTTTTCGTTAGCGATTTAAAATCGAATTTTCAATGTTTCACAAAAAGAAAAACTTGCTCCCGAGATATAAAGTAGCTATAAATAAGAATAAAAAATGTTTCATGCAAACAAATTATTCTATTCTGTTCCGAGAAAATGAAAAACGATAATAATTTCAAGAATTATCGTAAAGGGAATAAAAAAATTATTTCTAAACTAAAATAATACGATAAAATTTTAACTTAGGTTTAAATCAAATTGTTAATTATTATTATACTAAAACGTGAGAATTCGAACAAATCTTTTTATCACAACGTGTATTTGATTTTTAAAGAATTTGCAATCCAATAAACCCATTTTCGAACAAATGCTTGAATTTAAGAAATTAAAAATCAGAATAAATCTAAATTTAAATTATTTTTTAACGTCTAACATTCAAATTGAATGACTGATTGAAAACATTGATCAAATGAATTTTCAACCAAACAGTTCAATTTTCAACAACAACAAATATTAATTATCAACCAAACAGTTTAATTTACAACGAAAGGGATGATATTTCAACAAAATAGTTGAATTTGTAACCAAAGAGTTAAAGTTGTAACCAAATCGTTGCATTTTTAACCTAAAAATATGATTCTTCAACCAATTCTCATCACGGGATACGAGCGCGGCTCGCTTCGCTCGCAAGTTTGAGCGCGCCCTGGGTGCGCACCTATTGGATCTCGCGCTTCGCGCTCGGACACATTTGCCTAACGCTTTAAGCTCGGTTCCTCTAGGTTTTCACACTTCGTGCGCTCGCTATTGTTATGACCTGCTTTTGGTTTAATTATGTCAGTTTCACATAAAAAGAAGGACTAATTTACTTAAGGTTCTATCGACCTTAAGGAACACATTCTCATCAAGAAACTCGCGCTTAGCGCTCGATATTTGTTTTAAAAATCATGTAAACCTCGCGCTCCATGCTCATTTCTAGTTGTATAATAGAAACCCAAAAGTTTCGGCGCGCGATCTGGTCGTCGCGCTTCACAACGACCATATGTTATGTTCTATGTTCTTCAGATAAAAATGACGAAATTTGTATTTGATTTAAAATGAAGAAGAACATTCCTTTACTTCAGCGTATATTTCTAATAAATCATACAATCAGAAAGATTTTTTCCAACTATCTGAAAAGGAGAGAAAAAAAGTATCTAGGTCGTTTTTGGAACATATATATGATAAATTTTTATATAATTTTGAAAACCCACACGCCATATGAAAAAGAAATTAAATAAGCAAAGTTTTGATGAGAATGTGCCCACTTATCGGGCATATACCATAACAAAGGACCACCCCGCACCAAATGTACAGTAAATGGCTTTTTGTGAAAAATTCTAAATATAATTTTTTTTTGCATTTTCAAACCTGCAAAGCAATAATACGAAAGAAAAAAGTAAGAAAAATGGACAGTTTTTCAACAATAAATTGTCAAAGTTTCAATTTTTACATGTATTTTAATAGAAACATGCTTATTTTAGTGACAAAATTTTGTTCTCCTAAACTCTTTGTTAGATTTTGCTAAAAGTTTCACATTTGGACTATCATTCTTACCGAAACAAAAGGTTCATATCTAAGATCTAGAAAGATTAACGGTTTTTTGGGTATAAAGCATGTTATGGAGGTGTTTTCATACTTTAAACATCCAAGTATGGAAATCATCATTTCTTAGTAACTATAGTCCCTGGAGATTTTTTATTGAAATGCTAGGGTATGAAATCACTTTCAAATAAGTTTAGAAAGCGTGCATAGCACGGATATCTTATATGTGTATTTACCTTAAGGGTTGTTTTATCATCCCTTGAATATTAAATCCGAAATATCGACATTTCTTAATGACTAAAATCGCAAAAAGTTTTCTGATTAATCTATGAGGATAGGAATCATATTAAAGTAAATAGGGAAGGTTTAGGACGACAAGGATGTCTTTGAATTTTTCCAGAGGGTTGTTTAGTCATACCTTACTTAGAGAAGCAGAGAAATTAACTTTTCGTAAGGAATAAATCACCAAAGATCAAGCATATAATATCACTTTAAAACACACATATAGGAAGTGTTCTTTAGGAGGACTTGCATTATAATTTATTTTCAGGGTAGTTTAATCATCCCTTAATTATTGAAACTAAGAAATCGATATTTTATACGGGATAACGCACCACAGATTTTTTTATTAACATACTATTGATCAAAACAATCATTTTAAAACATATATAGGAAGCGTCTTTTAAAAGGATTTTTATTAGTATTTATTGTCAGGGTCATTTAATCATAGCTTATATATTAAACAAGGAAATCGATATTTTATAAGATTTTTATACTTTAATATGATTCCTATCCTCACAGATTGATCAGAAAACTTTTTGTGATTTTAGTCATTAAGAAATGTCGATATTCCGGATTAGATATTCAAGGGATGATAAAACAACCCTTGAAGTAAATGCACATATATAATATCCGTGCTATGCACGCTTCCTTTACTTATTTGAAAGTGATTTCATACCCTAGCGTTTTAATCAAAAATCTCCAGTGAGTTTAGTTACTAAGAAATGATGATTTCCATACTTGGATGTTTAAAGTATGAAAACACCTCCATAACATGCTGTATACCCAAAAAACCCGTTAATCTTTCTAGATCTTAGATATGAACCTTTTGTTTCGGTAAGACTGACAGTCAAAATGTGAAACTTTTAGCAAAATCTAACAAAGAGTTCAGGAGAAAAAAAAACTGTTCACTAAAATAAGCATTTTTCTATTAAAATACATGTAAAAATGGAAACTTTGACAATTTATTGTTAAAAAACTGTCAATTTTTCTTTCGTATTATTACTTTGCAGGCTCGAAAATACAAAAAAATTATATTTAGAATATTTCACAAAAAGCCATTTGGTGCGGGGTCCTTTGTAGATCTTTTTTGAGTGCACAATTTCTGTTTAATCATCATTTGTCGTATCTTGCATAGTTTGACCGTAAAATTAAATTTTTCATTTTTCATTATTACTCCGAGGCTATTTTATTCTTTGTATTATTCATTGTGTAGATTGTACACCCAACTACCACCTTTATGCACGAAATTTGTTTTGTGAGACGAAATCATGTCCAAGGACTGGAAACCGAGAGAGTCGCAATTGGTTGATATTTTATGCTCAGAAGGTCACCAGCCTTCAGCAGCGTTGTATTATATAGGAGTGTATGTTGCCATCTACAAATTCCTGGCCTACCTCTAGGCATGAAACCAAAAACTCTTTTCGTTTTTTTTTTAATTTTGAAAAAATATGGTCTCAAAAATTTTCAACATACGCTCACTTTTAGAATTTTTATCCAAAATGGCTGGCTAACGAACTTGACCTTTCGTTTACGAGACTAAAAGAGTATACCAAAGGTCAAGCCAATCGGTCAATTCTTTCGAAAGTTATCGTGCTCACAGGCAGACATACATACATACATACATACATACATACACATTCGTAAAAACCTTAGAATGGTCATTTTCGTTTGTTTTTTGGAATCTTGTAAATGCTATAACTCCGGTAATTTTTTTTCTATCAAAAAAAGTAATTGGAATATTTTATTCCCCTAATCAAGTGCTATTAATATACGTCCATAGAATTTTTAAATATTAAAAAAAGTGTTCTCGAAAATTTTCCAAATGTGCTTATATTTTTAATTTTCATCCAAAATGGCTGGCTAAAAAACTTGACCTTCACTTTAGGACATTTGAAGAGTATAACAGAGCCCAATCCAATACGTTAATTCTTTTGAAAGTTATCGTGCTAACAAACTAAAAATCTACAGACTAACAGACAGACA
>CAKNWT010206106.1:2342-17933 GCA_932066315.1 Andricus coriarius | reverse complement strand
ATATTTCCTGATTCCATTCCTAGTTTTAATGATTAATCGTCAGAAATAAATTCATTTCTTGCATAATTACAATTTTATAATTTGTTTAAAGTAATGTTATCAAAAATTTAAATTACTGAAATTCGTGTATAGACAAAAGAATTAAATATGTTGTTTCCATGAAATACAATTACGTATATTTTTTATATATATACAACAACATAGGTAAATAATATATTGTAAGTAACTCGATAAGTAATATAACATACACAAAATATCCACGAAATCGTACCTGAAGTTCCGGGTGTCAGACTTTACTGAAATTTGATTGAATCCGATTTTCGTGACTGCGTTGAAAATGGGATAATCTTAATTACACAACTATTTAAGGCACTTGCGCGTAAAATCCTCAATTTTGTGAAAAATCTGCCCGTTCTATAAAACAAAAATTATTCTCTCCTACGAAATCAGAAATTATTCTACAACAGTATTTTACAATTTCATTGTTTATTTTCATTAATCGTCGAATTTAGGATATTCGATAGACATTAAATATTAAAATTTGAGCCTTGACGCGCATCTGCCTTTTTATTAACTTACTAAATTTGTTTTATTTTATTAATCATAATCACTAATTCCATTACTATTCGGCAACAAGAGGTTTTATTTACACGAGTGTTCGAGGACACACATTTGTGAATATTACAATTCTGCAATTGGCAGTTATTATACCGTAAAACGTACCAATAATCCCAAAAAATGTTGCTTTCCAAAATATCGTATATATCAAGACAAATAGTATCGTACAATAATTATGGACTAAACCTTCTAATTCGTAGGTGTACAAATTATTAAGTAAAGGTTGTGCCGTGTATGCTCGCTTGCGAAGGACTGAAAATGTTTTGCTTCGGTATTTTTATTTAAAAAATTTCGCTCAATCCTTTCACACTGAGAAAAAATTTACCTGTGGGTACCTCTATCTAAATTTTGTCGTCTAGTTTAATTTTGTTTTTTTTTTCTTTTTAAATTCTATGGTCGATCGAGTTTTTATTCGAAAAGAAAAACTTTCGTTCCAGGTACCGATCTTCGAGGGTAGACCGAATAAATTATTTTTTCGAACTCTCTTCTCCAAGTAAATAATTTATTAGCCATGGGTGCAAGTAAATCTCTTGGTTCAGTGCTGCTGAAAAAAATACAAAAAATTGCGTTTAAAACAAGCGTTGAGTGGGACAATTTTCAGTTTAATTCTTTCTTCAGCAAGACAATTTCAGACGACGCATACACAATGTGATCCTGAATTTTCGCAAAAGTTTCTTTTTCTTTTTTTACCTAATGCACTGACGCGCTACTTGCATGACTGATCGAGTTAATATGAATGAGAGAAACGCTTCTTCGACAATTCGAAACTGTTAAGATGTTCTTTTAAAGGAGGGTTCATCTTGTTCGGCAGGAAATGACACAATGTCTGGTCGAAGATGATCTAAAGGATAGGAAAAAATGAAAGGATTATAAAAATATTAAGGAAGTAATGTGTGTCAAGATCAAATAAAATGTTTCTACAAGTTTAACTCTGAATCTAAATCAAAATTTTTGAATACTCAACGAGTTGGAAAAATTAAATTCAGGTTTAGCATTTAGAAAAAGATTTTTTTCTTTGGATGTGTCTTTTTACGTAAACTCATATTTGTTTAAACAGTAAGGATAAAACTACGATACTTATTAACTGAGAGGAAACGTTTTGAATGCGAGAAAAAATATGTAAAAACTATAGAAGAAACGTTTCCTCTTTTTGCTTTGTACTTATATAAGGTTTTTTTTATGAAAAGCCTGTATTTATAAACTGAGAAAACTAAATTCGATGATTTGTAAAAATCGCAAGGATAATGCAAGATATTTAATTTATTTCACATGAAGTAATATTGCAAAAAAAAAACAAGAAAAATATAATTAATTAAAGATTTGTATGTACCCATCGCGGTACCAGTAGCCTTTTGCCCCAGTACATAAAAAATATTATAAAACCTGAATCTATAGATGTATAAAATACAATAAGAATATAAAACGTTTCATATTCTGAACGATCGTAGGAAGTATAATGTTCATTAAAGGTACACGGAACTAATTTATTTAAGACATAAACTTGAATAAAAATTCACTACTTAGAAAAACAACCCAGCCTTACTTTTTAAGTTATTTTATAAATCAAACTGCTTTTATAAAAGTTTCAGAGTCCTTATTTTTCATTAAAATTGATTATGCAAATGTCCACATTTTATATAATTATTACCTATGCACAAAACTATTTCACTACCCTTGAAACACAATTTTCAATTTTTAAACCTATTTCATTCAAAGTTCGATAATTAAAAGTAGTAAGTAAAGTAAAACGGAAGCAACCGCTTGTAAAAAACGGAAACTCATAACTAAGAAGAAAGTAAAACTGATTATTTTGTACAAAAACCGCTTAAAAATAACAACAAAAAGTGCGTATTAAAAATATTTTTGATTAATCATTATTATTGCTACTAAATTAATTAAAGCATTAAAACGTGCCTAAATTTATAAGAATTGTGGTATCTATATTTGAACACTTTTTTTCTATTCTTAATAATTATTAAAACGAAAGTTACGAATGCGAATAAAGAACACTTGGTGGTGCTGAATAAAATATAAAAAATTATGCAAAAACTCAATCACGCCCATGCCTATGGCCAATCTTCGACACCACCTGTAGGCAGTGATGTGGTCGAGGCCTGGCGCCGCCAGGGTACTTTTTTTTGGCGGCCTGGCGGCGCCAAGCCACTTTCTTGTTACATGGAGATTTTTTCCAATTCTGGGCCATCCATAAACTACCTCACACTGTAAATTCCTCAGATTTCAAGCCGAAATATATTGTATTTTCAACAAAATAGTTGAATTTTCAACCAAAAAAGACGAATTTTCAAAACAAAATTAATTTTCATCCAAACAGTTGAATTAACAACCAAATAGATGAACTTTACAGTAAAAGAGACGAGTTTTCCAAAAAATAGTTGAAGATTCAACCAAATGGTAAAATTTTCAAGCCAAAAAGACGAATTATTTCAAATACAGTTGAATTTTTAACAAAGTAATTACTTTTCAACCAAGAAAGGTGGATTTTTAACGATGAAGGATGACTTTTCTACCATAAAGGATGAATTTTCAATCCAAAAGGACAAATTTTCAACAAAATAGTTGAATTTTCCAGAAATATTTTTAACAAAATAGTTGAATTTTTAACCAAGCAGTTGCATTTTCAGCATACAAAGATGCATTTTTAATCAAATGGCCGAATTTTCAAACAAATATATTAGAATTCAATTCAATATTTCAATTTTCAAGACAAAAATAAAGATGAATTTTTCAAGATAGTTGAATTCTCAACTAAAAAGTTGACCTTTCATTTTTCGTGACTACGAATAATTTTCTACCCAAAAATACGACTTTCAAAAAAATATATGAATTTTCTACCAAATATTTGAATTTTCAACCAAAAAGTTGAATTTTCAACAAACAAGATGAATTTTCTACCAAATTTTTGAATTTTTAACTTATACAATATACATGATAAAGTTTCAACCAAAAAATGAATAGTCAAATTTTCAGATAAAAACTCTGATGAAAAAATAACTTTGAACAAAAAAAAAAAGCAAACGAATTTTCAACAAAACTTAAATTTTCAACCAAAAAGACGAATTTTCGACCAAGAAGATTAATGTTTTATAAAAAAGGACCAATTTTCAATTTATCCAATATACAGGATAAATTTTTAACCATATATGGAATAGTTAAATTTTTAAATGAAAAAAATAATTTTCAACAAAAGAAAAATGAAGTTTCAACAAAATTGTTAAATTTTCAACCAAAAAGATCAATTTTCGACTAAGAAGATTAATATTCTACCAAAAAGACGAATTTTGAACAAAATACATGAATTTTTAACCAAATTATTTAATTTTAAATCTAAAAAGACGAATTATCTACAATAAAGTTGAATTTTTAATCCAAAAATATTATTTTTCAACCAAAAAGTTCAATTTTCTACCAAACTGTTGATTTTTTTCAAGTTAAAGTCAAATAAACGAATTTTCAACCAAAACCAGAAGATTAAATTTCTACCAATAAAGACAAATTTTTAACAAAGTACATGAATTGTCGACGTGGTAACGTAGTTTATGGAAAGTACAGCCAGGCACATTTTTTTAAAGGACTACACCACTGCATGCAGGTTACTTTACAGTCCATAAAAATAAATATAGTTAGTACTTTGGTACATTTTTAAATTCGAACATTGAGAACTTTGTACTTGATTAAAAGTAAGTCAAGAATTAATATAGTAGTCAGAAAATGTAGATTTAATACGAGTTGACATTGATCCTGTCAAATCAAAAATTTGTTTCTCTTTTACTTAACAAAAATATACTATACTCCGCAAAATTTTCAATACAATTTGTAAAAAGTAAATAATTATATTTTTATTTAGTTCCTTTTGAAATCTGTCAAACATTTTATGCGAAAGGATAGTAATTCTCGATAAAAAAGTAGTTCTGGAGACACTTCCTTGTTTCTGATATGCAGAATATTTTGCCGTCTACTTCGCTTCATAAGTAAAGTAGCCCTACTTAATTGTTTGGAAGAAAATAAGCTGTATTTACAGCGTTCAACAAATAATTCAGAAAAACTCTAAATATTAAATTTGTCTGAATCTTTAGAATTTAAAGATTGGGATAAATTGAAAAATATTTTTGAAAAACCGCGAACATACTCTAAAAGAAAAAAAACAGGAAAAATGAGTGAAGAACTTTTCATAAATGATTATATAAAATATGTTACTAAATTCAAGATCTCTGCTTTTTTCAAATTAATCTGTTAGCGCTTCTTTTTTTAATCTCTTAAAAATCAAAGATTACAAAACTGAAAGATTTTAAGTTTTATAGAGCTTAATTTTTTTCAATTCTGAATTGAAATCGTAACACTGTTGAATTATTTGAAAATAAATGTATTTAGTCTCGTGCAATTTAAAAAATGTTTAACTTAAAAATGAAAACTTAAAAAATTAAACTATTTTAATCTTGAAGTTCTTAGAACCTTTCAATTTTAAATTAGAAACGTAACAATTTTGAAGAATTTAACAAATAAATGTGTTCAATTTCGTGCAATTTCATCTGGCATTAATTCATATTTGGATTGGATATATTAGTTTGTTCTCGATAAAGGAACAAATTCACCGGTTTTCCAAAAAAATGGCCACCATAAAAAATATATATATTTTTTTAAACTAAAGATTAAATGGTACTGAAAAAAATACTTCCATTATAAAAGGCATAAATGAAAAAGACATTAAATTGCGAAAAAAATCAAAGAGACCTTTGGATTGAAATCAAAATTTGGAAGTTTTCGACTTTGAAGACATCCAAATGTGAAAATTTTCGAGATTTGAACAGAATATTAATAAATTTTACAGAAAATTAAATTAAAGGCTATTCAATTGAAAAATTACAAATCTTCCCAATTTCAAAGCCCGCAAATTCGGAAAGTCTTGATTTCAAAATATGGAAATCAAAAAGCACATAAACTGGGACTCGTTCAATACAAAAAATCATAATATCAAAACTTTTCAAATTCGAAATAGTCAAACTAAACAAAACGTTAGCTTTTAAGCATTTAAATGCACTCTGGATGAAAAAGCAGCAAAGAAATGAAAAAGGAGACTTAATAGACATGGTGGAAAATACTCCAGGGTAGACATTGAAAGTAGATGATAAATATGTACAGTTCTGGCATGTATAGAGCTAAATGGTCAGTTTTTCCGACCGTGCTCGGTACCAAAGTTGACTATCTGCTCTCAAAGAAGCAAGAGTTAGTGATGATTATTGACGAAAGCTTGAAGAATTCAATGGGCTTACCCTTGCTGCAGAGGGCAGAAAAAAGTGACCAGTCTTGCCGTGTGAATAATCTGAGCGCAAGTCTTCTAGAACTACAAAAATATATATATGTATATGTATAAGTCTGCCATGATTTCGAAAAACACTGTTAATTGCAAAATAAACGAAGCCGAGAAAATCGAGTAAAACTGCTCGAATCATTCGCTTGTATCGCGGATTCTAATTCAATTTCTTAACTTTTTTTGGTTGTTCTTGATTAATTAGAATCATGAAATTATCATTATTGTGAAATATTACATATTATTAATAGTGTTTTAATTTTTAATTGTAAATTTTCAAAATTAAATACTCTTCAATTTCAAAAGATTTGCAATTCAAAGCTCTGCAATTTTGTGGAGTTATAATTGACAATTCTTGACTGTTGAAAATTTGGAATGACAAATTATTCAGTTTTTAAGAATTATAGTTTATAGGTATGTAATTTGGAACATTTTTTGGAATAGTACAATTTTGAAGACTTAAAATGGAGAATTGTTCAATTTTAACGATTTGAAATTTAAAACTCCTGAATTTTGAAATATGGATAAATAAAACTGCTTAAATTGTGATGATTTTGAAGATCAAAAGTCAATAGTTTTCATTTCTAAATCTTCTAAATTGATGAAATTTGACATATAAATCATTAAAATGACAGCACTTTTAATTGTAAAAGTTAAAACTTGCATAATTAAAAAATTTTCAATTTTAAAAATTAAAAACTGTAATTACAATTCAAATTCCTGAATCTTAACGATTTGCAGTTTAAATGTCTTCTATTTTAAAAGTTCTGCAATTTTGAAGATTTAAAATTGAAATTTATTTAATTTTGAAGATTTATATTTTAAAGGTATTTAATTCAGTTTCGAAGATTTACTATGGAAAATTCTTCAATTTTCAAGATTTTCAATTTAAGACTCTTCAATATTTAATGAGTATTATAGAAAATTTATTGAAACAGTTAAATTTAAAATTTAAATTAATTTAATTTTGATGATTTATATTTTAAAGGTATTTAATTCAGTTTTGAAAATTTACTATGGAAAATTCAGATTTTCAATTGAAGCCTCTTCAATATTTAATGAGTATTATAGAAAATTTATTGAAACAGTTAAATTTAAAATTGTTAAAATTGAAATTTATTTAATTTTCAAGATTTATATTTTAAAGATATGTAATTTTTAACATTTTTTCAAACAATGTAGTTGAATTTTGAAAATTTACAATGCAAAATTCTTCAATTTTAACGAATTGCAACTTAAAACTCTTCAATTTTGAAAATTAACAATTAAAAACTTTTTAATTTTGAAAGATGTATAAATAACCATTCTTAAATTGTGACGATTGACAATCAAAAGTCAAGAGTTTTTAATTCTAGATCTTCCAAATTGATGAAATTTCAAACGTAAATCATTAAAATTGCAGAATTTTTAATTGTAAAACGTCAAACTTTTATCATTTTTAATTGTAAATGTTTTAAATGAAGAAATCTTCAATTTTAAAGATCAACCATTCAAATTTTTATAATTTTGAAAAGTTAAAATAAAAAAATATTGATTTGCAAATTATTCCACTCTTTGAACTTATATTTTGAAGGAAGGTAATAAAAAAATGTTTAATAGTTTAATTTTGAAGATTTACCATTGAAAATTCTTTAATCTTAACGGTTTTCAATTTAAAATTAGTCAATTTTGCATATTTGCAATTAAAGACTTTTCAATATTATTATTAATATCAATAATATGTTAATGTTTTTTAAACTGATCTTTATAGCAGCCAAGTAGATATTAATGTTATAAATTTCAATAAATTGGAAGTCGAACTTTTTTTTACCGAAATTATAGATAACAATGTTATAGCTTTTAATAAATTTCATGAATAACTAATAATACGAAATTCTAGCGGAATTAATTAATGTTTATTTATTAAATATACTGCTCAAAATGTACTTATTAAATGTATTTAATATTTTATTAATTTCTTTTGAAAATTTCTAGCTAATTGTTTCCACTTTAAACAACTGACAAGATTTAAAAACATTATTTTTTTACCTATTACATACATTTTTCAACACCATAACTTCTTGTTACTTTAATACCGTTATTAATTATAAAAATACAGACGGTTAATAATAATAATAAATAAACAACAAAATAATTTAACAACTCGCCAAATCTTTATAGTTGACGGTGTTTTCCAAAAAATATGCAATAATTATTTTTTAACGTTATTATCAATTTCAAAAGCATTCCAACGAAATAAAAGACTCATTTTTCGATTTTTTGCAGTTAACGGTGTTTCTCCAAATCACGGCAGAATGTGATATATATACAATATACATATATACTTATCGTTACATTATTACATTTCGCACTGTTTTCTCATGATAATTAAATATAGAAATATTGTTATTTTTTCATTAAACCATCAAAAGGAAAGTCTAGAACACATAAAGCTTTTTTTCTCCTCCCGCCTAAATCCTCGTATCGTTTTATTTTATCTACACAACGCTTCTTTTTTCCGAACACTCGGTATGTACACGTCTTCAGCATTGGACTAATTATAGTAATAATCATTATAGTATTTGTAATCGTCGTACTGAATACAGTACGAGTACTAACCCAACTTTATTATGTCGGTTGGCTTATAAAGTTGTAATTTTGTCGCAGCGTAGTGTGATTGGTGTAAAGCTTAACCAAGTCAATCTTTCGATCGGTAATTCGACTATTATGCTTTCGCGTCAACTACATTCGCTTCGAGTAGTATTTATTATAGGTCTTAAACCCCATGAGTGCAAAATTCCCTATCCGTGATGATATGGAACTCGAAGCGCATGAATATTCACCAAATTCTATTCCCTCTAATATTTATTTACTAATATTTATTTATTTATTTACTCTAATACTGATTTATTTAGCTACTTTATGACAGATAACGTTTCTCTTAAGGGTATGTGACAGTATGTCACGTGACCAATGATTATTATTAGGTCTATAAATTAATTCAAATTAATTGAATTTTTTCCCGCCCTAAGGTAGTTTTAAAGGGCGAACCTTCAGCTTCAAAACACAATCAGGGTGGCCACTATTTTTAAAATTTTGGTCTCCCGGTAAATATTCGTAATTTCTCTCGGTTTAGAAACAAAATATACTCGATAAGCACCAGCAATCTTTTTTGCAAGAAATCTGTTGACTTTGAATCATATAAACAATTTAAATATCTATTAAACCAATTTTTAAATATTATGTTTCAAACATTTTTTAAACAATAATTACTCATTTCTAACTGAAAACGTTGATAATTAAATTAGAAAAAAGAGTTGAATAATATTGTGCAATTTCCAAGTCGAATCGCTAAAAATTAAACCTTTTTTTTAATGAAGAATCACGAAATTGAGATATTTTGGATTAAAATGTTGAAAATAATACAATGTCAAAACGTTAAAAATTGAATATTTTAAGATTTGAATTTTGGAAAATAGATCATTTAAAATTCAGAGGAATTGAAATTGTATTATTTTTAATTAAAAGCGTTCAAAATTAAAAAATTAAAAACTTTTGATTTTGAATCATTTAAAATTCAGAGCAATTAAAATTTGACAATTTGAAATTTAAAACTAAATTGAATTTTTCAAAATCAAAGCATCTAAAATTCTAGAATTTAAAATTTGTATTGCATAACAAAATTATAATTCAAAATTAAATCTGATGAGAAAAATTTGGCTAAAGTCAAAAGATAAATTGAATTATTCTTAAAACAACGTTAAAAATAAATATTAATTTTAAATGGGAAACACTAAGAGAGAAAAAATTTCTACTCTGAAAAAAATGTTGATTACCAAAAATTGTGATATTATCATTTTTTTATACTCACTCTTCAAGATTTCAATTATTTTAAGTAAATTTAAATCGTTAAAGAAATTAATAAATTTAAAAATACTAATTATATTTTCCAAAATTCAACCAACTAAACTTAAATTGCAAAATTAAAACCTATCAAAAGGAAAACTGAAATATTTAGCGTTCAACATGAAAATTCAGAACTCTAAAATTGAATTTTAAAGTTTAACTTTTTCTAGTTTTATTCTAAACTCAATTTTTAATTTTTTAATTTTAAATCTTCCTTTATAATTATCACACATTCTTGAAATTTTCTAATCAAATATTTTTTGATTAGAAATTAATATTTATTTAAATCTTTAACTAAAAATCGGTAAATTTAAAAATATTACATTAAAAATAAAAAAAAAAATAATAAAAAACAAGATTGCTGTAATATAAATCCAATTTTTGAAATCGTACAATTTTAAGCTTTTTAATTCGAAGTTGCTTTATATTTACATTGAAAATGATTAAGTTCAAAACTATCAAGGCTTTTGATATAAAATGTTGAAATATTTATTTCCGAAATTGTCCTGACATTCTGAATATTTGACTTCGAAACTAAAATATTGTTAAATTTAACATTCCAAATTTACACAAATTAATTAAAAAATCAATTTAAGAAAATACTTTAGTTTCAAGGACTTAAAGATTCAACTTTTAGAATTGCGCATTCAAACCCATAATTTTAAATTAAAATTATAGAAATTTTAAAGACCATAAACATATTATTGATAAGTATCATATAATGTAGTATCGAGTGACATTCAAAAAGACTAGATAGATATTTTTACTAAAAAATGTTTAAGGTCAGCTTTTTAAAACTACCGTAGGACGGAAAAAAATTCAAGTTTGGCCAAGAGTTACAATTCATCAAAATAAAGGCACCGAATTAATTTGTAGACCTAATGTATTCGGCGGCATTATAATTAAAAAAATCAATATATTGTTTTTATTTTGTATAAATAATGCAATTTTATTCACTCTATTTTATCTAGGCCTCTGAAGACCGATTTTCAGTTAAATAAAAAAATAAAAATGCACGATTTAAATAAAATAAAAACTCAAATGAGCCAAACAGACGTGCTCTTATATAGTTTGAAACATTTTCCAAAATTTCAGCAAAATATATTCATTTTTCTAATCATAAAGCCACCGAATATAATAAGTTTTAAGACTGTCACATGCCCTTGAATGAATTCAAGGCAAAATAAATATTGGAAAATAGATTTTGATGAAGATTAAAGCGCCTCGTGGAACTCGATTCGGTGAATCTGTTGCTCTGAATCTTGAAAATGAGGTTGGAAAATATTTCTTTTTCGCCTCAAAATCGTGATTCTGTGCGACAATTTGAGATTCGTTATAGTTCGATTCGACGGGGCAAATTTTGAAAAGTTCAACAAGTCTGGGGTGCAACAAGGGTCGCATTTTTGAGACTGGAGAAGAAATTCCTTAAATTACAATCCTCGGGATTTGCAAGATTGTTTTATCGAAAGTGAAATTGGTTTAATTTGCAGATTCCAAACATTTAAATTCCAATAATTTAAAAATTTGTAAATGTATCAATTATATTTCGGATCAATTTTCTTCAATGAATTGAAATTTGTTTCTCGATATAAAAAAAAAAACTTTCGAGGAGGATAAAAGGAATTTTTCGGTCAAGATTTTTAGCAGGATCAGCCGTGCAGCTTCGATCTTCTCTTTCTTACAAATCTATTAAATCCGCAGCGAATTTATCTTGAGCTAGTAGTTTCCTAATCCCGTGATAAGCAAAAGTTTTCGGACTTTGCCTTTTTTGCCAGGACAGTCGAAATTTAAAACGAATTTCGCGCAAACTCGTGCTAACTTGCATATTTATATATATAATATTTATAGTTGTACTGTCGTCGAAACAAATGGGTGTAGGTGAAGATTTATAATATCGTTATTGACAGTGCACGCACGGAGACTAAACAAGTTCATTTTAAAATCAGTCTCCCCAGTGCTCTTGTAAAAAAACTCTCAAAAACTTATGTATAAATAAATACAATATGACATTAACGTGTACTTTCTTTTTTTTCTTCATTAAGTGTTGTCTTTCAATCAAAAACAATATTTTTTTACCGCTGCTTTAAGAAATTCATGTCTGCCTCAGTGTGAAGACACACTGAACTTAAATATTTTCAAATGCCTTTGATTTTTGCGATAAGTTTTGTTCGTTTTTATGGCAGACACGGATTTGTAAAAACTGGTTCTACAAGATGATGTCGAGAATGTGGCATAACGATAGTAAAAATTTCACATAAAAATGACATGTAGCTAGCTGAGAAGTGAAAGTGGAATACGAATAATGATATCATAGTTGTACATTTGATGCGCGGTTTTTATAATAAAAAGTCAGGAATTTACTTAAATCGAAGGAAAATCGTATCCAAGACTTACGCTGTCTGCTCTGCTAGGACAAACTTCTCGAAATATATGTTCGATAAATGGTTGCCTGCGAACAAAATAATTTAGTGTTAGTGCTGAAAAAATAGTACAAATTAATCATTTTTATTGTAGCTTTAAGTACCAAACCCCCAGAATTTCACAAGTATCTAGAATCCAGCATCGTACATTTTTAAGAAACAAAAAATTTACAGGCTTCGGAATCACTTCAGGGATCATAAATAGTGTAAATAACAGGGAACACAGCGCAAAATGAAATGCAAAAGGGGAAAATAGGGGAAAGATTAAACATTTATCTTTATATCTCGAAAAAAACAAACAATCTTTTTATAAGAAATTTTATATTTTTAAATAATTTTTAATGACATTTTAATGATTTCTGCTATTAAATAAATTATTTTTAAAAATTGAATATACTTAGGTCGTTGGAAATCCGTTCACAGTGATATGAAAAAGTCTGAGAAAAAATAGAATTAGTTAAATACAAAATTTTGATATTTTTAAGATCGTTCTCACAAATATGTATTTCCAAGATTCGTCATTTCTTCCTTACTATAATTAATACTTTCAATGTAAATTTAAAACTACAGTCTTCAGTAGAGCGAATTTAAAATTCCAAAACAAGTGAAGAAAAAAAAATTGAAATCGGTTAATATCTTCTGTTCTCACTTTAAAAATTACAATATTTAAAATTTTGAAAATTGAAAAAAGATTTTGCCTTATTCAAAATTTGTTGAAAATGTTCCAAAACATGTTTTTTGGATTGATTCGAATCTGGAATTTCTTCAACATGAACCAAAGAAACATGTTATTATTTTTTATTCATGGGAAACATTTTTTTCATGGTGTATATAACGTCCCAAAAGCGCAAAAAAATATGAAATCCCAAATATCTTAAATCGCGACAAAAGTTTTTTTCCGAAAAAGCAAAATGATTTTTTCGTTGGTTCAAGCTGAATAAATTTCTGGTTCGACATATTCAACTTTTTTTAAAATGTGTGCATATGACTCAATCAACAAAAAACACTTGTTTTTGTGCATTTTCAAACAAAAAATATTACTGCGCAAAAAGTTTATTTTTAAATTTCGTAATATTAAACGTAAGTTAAAAGTAAAATTTCTTTATTGTGGATTGAAAAAATTAAGATCTCTTCTATTTTAAAGATACATAAATAAAAATTCTTAAATTTCGATGATTTTGAAAATCAAAAGTGAATTTTTTCAATTTTCAAATGTTCCAAATCGATGTAATTTCGAATGTAAATCATTAATATTACAGAATTTTTCATTGTAAACTTCCAACATTGAAAAGTCTTTATTTTAAAAATGTGTAAATCAAAATTCTTGAATTTTGATGATTTTGAAGATCAACAGTCAAGTTTCAATTTCTAAATGTTCCAAATTGAAGAAATTTCGAAAGTAAATTACTAACATTACAGAATTTTTAATTGTAAATTTTCAGAATTAAAAACCCTTCAATTTTACAAATGAATAAATAAAAATTCTTGAATTTTGATGATTTTGAAGATCAAATCTAAAGTTTTTAATTCTAAATCGTCCAAATTGAAGAAATTTCGAATGAAAATCATCAAAATGACTAATTTTTTATTGCATATTCAACAAATTTGAAACTCTTATTTTAAAGATATCGCGTGATTCAAAAATATTGTATTTTCAAATATCGTATATTTAATGAGAAAAGGGGGAAAAAAGGGGAATTTCATGAAAAAAGGGAAAACTGAGAAAAAAAGGGGAAGACTGTGCACCCTGAAATAATGTCACAAAACTTTAAAAAATAGTGTCAAAAGTGTCATAAAATTTTTGAAGTATTAAAAATGTACGTCAGCGTTTATTTAGAATGTTATCCTATAGCCTATAAATTATCAAATTCCTATTTATTTATCGCAGACTTCACAGTCTTTTCCGTTTTTCTTCTTTTTCTACTTAAATGTAAACTGAATTATTAGAATCCAATAAGAAAATCCAACTATTTTTGATTGAAAGTTCATTTTTCTCGATTGAAAAGTCTACAATTAATTGAATTGCTCGTTAGGAATTTATCTTTATTATTTAAATTATTTTTTATTTGGTTCAAAATTGAATTCTTTTGTTGAAAATTCGTCTTTTTGGCTTGATAATTCAACAATTTGATTGAAATTTTGTTTCCTTCTTGGAAAACAAATTTTTTTTGAATCGAAAATTCAACTTCATATTTTGTTGATCTTTTTAGCTTAAAAATGTATCTCTTTCTATAGAAATTTCATCTTTTTTGGTTAAAAATGCAATTGCCCGATTATAAATGAGCTTTTTTATGAAAATTTACATTTCCGAGTTGAAAATTCAACTGCTTTGTAGAAAACTGGTATTTTTGGATCAAAAATTAAAAAGTTTGGCAGAAAGTTTGAGTTTTTGGTTGAAAAATGATGTATTTTGTTGAAAATTCCTCTTTCTTTGTTAAATCCAACTGTCTTCTACTTGAAATTAAAATCTTCTTTGTTGAAATATCAATTATTACATTTTTCGTTGAAAATTCTTCTTTTTAGATTGAAAATTCAACTGCATGGTTGAAAGTCGAACTACTTTCTTAAAAAATCATTTTCTTGTTGTTTGAAGATTCATCATTTTAGTTGAAAATTCTTTTTTTTTTGTTAAAAGTTATTTTTTTGAACTGAAAATTTAATTATCTTGTTGAAAATTTAACTGATTGGTTGTAGATTAACTGTTTTGTAGAAAATTCATACTTTTGGCATAAAAATTAAACAATTTGTTACAAAATTAAACTGTTTTATAGAAAATTAATTTTTGTATTGAAAATTAATTCTCAATAAAAATTTAACTACGCCATTTTTGGTTAAAACTTGATCTCTTTTAGTTTAAAAATTTAACTATTTAGTTCAAAATTAATAAAATAAAATTTGAACTAACATTACATACATTGCTCAAAATATTTAGTTGAAAAATTATGTTATTTATTGAAAATTCGTGTTTTCTCATAGAAAATTCAACTGTTTGCGTAAAAATGTATGAATTTTGTTGAAAACTTATCTTTTGTGGTAGAAAATCAATTTTGTTGGTTAAAAATGTAACTGTATTATTGAAAATTAACCTAGTTCAGTTGAGGATTCATGTATTTTGTTGAAAATTTAACCTTTTTGGTTATATTCAACTGCTTTTTATTTAATACTAAAAATATAATATATTGAAAATGAATTTTTTAACTGAAAATTTAACTATTCGACTTTTGGTTTAAAATTCATGTATTTTTTTTAAATCGTCTTTTTTCATAGAAAATTAATCCTCTTGGTTTGAAATTTAACTATTTGGTAGAAAATATATGTATTTTGTTAACAATTCGTTTTTTT
>CAKNWT010206047.1:2753-13825 GCA_932066315.1 Andricus coriarius | reverse complement strand
AAAACCTTTCATCGAAATAATTTAAAAGCGTCTTTAAAACCATTGTGCAACATTATCAAAATGTTTAATTATAAAATTTGCAAAATCTTTTATAAATTATTTAATGCAATGTTTATCCAATTTTTTTACAATATTTCTTGAAAATATTTTTGAACAAGCCAAGTAATATTTTAGTGCAATGTTTCTGCAATATTTGTGCAAAGTTTCCTTAAATTATTTTTAAACATGATAAGTAATATTTTAATGAAATGTTTCTGCAATATTTTAGATTTACTTCAGGAAACATTTTATAGAAATAATTTTAAAACGTCTTTAATACCTGTGTGCAACATTATCAAAAGATTTCATTGTAACATTTTCAAAATCTTTCATAAATGATTTCGTGCAATATTTATGCAATTTTTTACAATGTTTCTTGAAAATATTTTCGAACAAGGCAAGTAACGTTTTAGTGCAATGTTTCTGCAATATTTCTGCAAAGTTTCTTTAAATTATTTTTAAACATGACAAATAATATTTTAGTGAAATATTTCTGCAATATTTTAGATTTACTTCAGAAAACATTTCATAGAAATAATTTTAAATGTCTTTGAAACCTGTGTGCAACATTATTAAAAGGTTTTATTGTAATATTTCTTTGAAATTTTTACTGCAACATTTCATGCCGTGTGGGTATTGTATATTATAGATGAATCGAAAACTATTTTTAATCACTTTCTTCTCAGAAGTGTCAATTGAACTTTTAAGTAAAAGACCTTATCCCTATACGTGCAAACACCTTGGAAATTGAGTCTGGCGAAATTATAGAACGATGTGAAGAAATTTTATTTTCTGATCTCTGATCTAAAGGGAAATTCTTTTCCTGCTGCTAAGTCTCTATATAAAAAGATTCAATGGGAATCGAAATCAATTTTTTTCGATATTAGGGTCGGAGCCATTGAGAAAAACCCAGAAATCTCATCGCTTAAGGCGGATAAGCAACTCAGGAATGTTGTTAGTTTCTAGTAAAGTGGAACTGTTAATATAAAGTTCAAAATGTCCGTTACAGGATCGCTTTGCTTTTAGTTCGTCTTTTGTGAAAACTTCAATTTACATAACAGCTCGGAGTGAAATTGGTCCTTGTGGAACGCGTGAGCAGTGCTTGTTTAAATCTATTCTACAAAGGAATCAAAGTGCTGGAATATTAACGGAGAAAAGTCAAATTTGAGAGAAATTGCATGTTAGATATAAAATGCAATATTTTAGCTTGCACTGATATTTTTTTAAACATTAAAAATGCATTACAAGTAATTTTGTACATGTTATATTAAGTAAATTAATTCTCAAGTATTATATGAAGAGTAATTTAATGTTTTAGGTGTTGTTCTATTTATACTCTAAAAATCTTTAGTAATGTGAAAATGAAAACATTTTCCTAAACAGATCTTGATAATTGTTATAAATTAAAAAATTGGAAAGAAAATTTTCCATTAACTTCTTTTTTGCTAGTTGCAATATCATACAGTAGAAATAGCAAACTAGTAATGCTGTTATAGAGTATAGAAGTATACATTGTTAAATTTTTGTAATCTATAACCTTGCATTTAATGAATATGATTCATTTTTCTCACAAGTGACTTCAATTTCTACATATCTACAATTAAGGCTCGGGCAGGTACAAAAAACTTTATAAGTTCTCTCAAAAACGTAGGGTATTAATTAAAACGTTGCAAACAGTTGACAACTGAATTATGTAAGAAATGAAAACTGGGAATTGTGCAACATTTTGATGCCATTTTTTTGTTGCCTTGATATTTTTGCATTTTGTGTGTATTTATTAAAAATTGTAAAAGTATCTCAACACAAATAAAGAGAACTTTTCTAAAACGTCTTATATCCAAGAATATTTTTTCATTCACAACCTGTATTTGTGTGTTATTTTTTGTGCAAATACTCATACAAGATTATGAATTTTGAAGCAACTTGTTCAAAAATTGGTCGGTAATAGTTTAAACATTTTTTAACACGGTCGAATTTAAACGTACGGATCTGGTAAGGGGAAGGGGGAGCTGGAATAGGGAAAGTGACACGGCTTGTCGTAGAGACACTACTTTTTTTGAAACAAGTGGTTTCCTTTTCTTGGTTTATATACGAATTGAAAAAATTAACTTTTTTGACAGCTATGCCTTCTTTAATATTCGTATCTATATACAAAAGTTTTATTTTCATATGTCTTTTCTTTATCTTTATCTTTCTTCAATACATGCATGAAAACCGCTACTTTTCGAATGTTTAAAGCGGGATGGACATTGCTGTTTGTTGACCGGGGGAAAACTCGTGACAGTGGGGAAAAAACTCGCGCGTCCGAGTTATTCTCCAATTGTCACGAGATTTTCCCCCTATCACGACTTTTTTCTCAGTTCTTTTTTCTGGTCCACAAACAGCAATGTCTGCCTCGCCTCAGATACACTCGAAAATCCACGTATTTCGGGCAGGCTCGAGTAACAATATTTGGTCTTGATTTTGTCTTGGGTAAAGACCAATCCAACAAAATTTCAAGTCATTCTGTATGTATAGCTCGTGAGACGGAACCGGACTATTTTTGGTGTCTTAAGGGTCTCTGAGGGTCATCACTAATCCACTTCAAATTTTATAGAATGTTTATATTATTTATATTCATGGTATTTATTTAGTATGTAGTAACAAATTTATTTGTCTGCAATAATTATTATCCCTTGGATAACGAATCTAAAAACGTTGTCCATTTTTTCCTATCTCCGACAGTTCACTAGATACTTCTAGATAATGACAATTTTAATCTTTTTACGGAAAATTTTATATACCTGCAGTTGTGGAGACAGACAGGTTCCGGATTTCTTATTTAAAAATTAGTTATAAACAAATTACAAGTTTTACAGGTTGTAAAATTTTAATCCGCAACAGATGTCAACTGCTTGGTCCTAACCTAGCTACCTGACTGCTAGAAATGACAGACCCTGCCGGTGGGGTCCATAGTTTATAGAGGTCGCAGTATAATGAACAGTACAATTTACCAACGAAAACGCTTGTAATTTGGACCCTGGCAAATGTCAAAGCCACAAATTGGTAACATAATTTTCTTTAAAAGCAATTCGTTATATTTATCAAGACTTATACTTCTTGTCTTAAGAAAAGTCTACGTGGTCTTGTCTTGGTACAGTTTACAGCCATAAATGCGAGAGAAGTCCGTATATCTCTAATGTCTAACTGGTGAGACAGAGCCAGACATCACGGTCCTAGAGACATATTCGAGACATATCGAACACACTCAAGCCAAACAAGCACAAATATTTTTACCCGGGGATGTTGTAGAAAATATAGTATGTACCCCATGAGGGAGGTATTTCTTGTCCTCCGCTATGTTTTTAGAAATACTATTTTCCTATGTGCAGTACGTGTCCTGAAAAGAAATTGTAAATTAAAACAAAAATTGGGACCAATAGGTGCTGGGATATGTCTGCAAATATGTCAATTTTAGTGCAAACTTAAGTATTTAAAACGTTATAACTTGGCAGTGCCTAATTATTGTACAATGACACTTAAAATCCTGGGATATTACTTTGATCTTGGAGTTTAATGAAAGTGATTTGCAGCAAAGGTATACTTATTTGAGTGAAATGATCCAGATTAAGTATCGAAATTTGTTGACAGTAACACGTAAACAGTGAATTATTTTTCTGGTGAGATCATTGAAAAAAACATTTGGCTGTAGAAGTTTTGATACCTCAGGATTTACTGTGAAATGCTTAAAGGGAAAAATGTCTTGTCTTGGCCTTATTATTCAATTATATATTCCACTCTATCTCGATATACAGTTGCTTTGTCGATATTGGAAATAAACCCACTTTTCAGCATGGTTATTTTTGAAAATGAAAATTATTTTTGTAATATAAAAATATTTTTATTGAATGTGAAATCTTACCAAAATTATGAATACCATGAAAAGTAAAGTTTAAAAAAAATGGTTGTAAGACGTTTTTGTAAAGTGCTCTTCAAATATTCCTTATCGATACGGGAAATAATTTCTGGTCGTCCAGATAAGGGTCAGTGTTTTATGTAACAACAGTTTCTAATATTTGCACTCATTTAAAAATATTTTTTAAATATGAAATGATTAAATTACTTGTTTAAAGTAACGCATGCACGGAATTTTTCCGTTTCTAGGTATATATATCGTGCAGGGAAATGGTCAATTTCGCAGCAGTAAAAGAATTGCTATAATTTAAATTTCTCTTGCTGCTGCGCTTGAGCTTCTTGAACAAGATAACTTTTTTCAGCTGCTGCGCTTGTGCACTCTGAATAATTATTGCCACCGAGGCTTCGTTATATACTTTAAACTTCAGGACATTTTAGATATTTTTGTCTGGTCATCAAAGCACTAATTGAAAATATTACCCGTTAGAAATAGAATGCAATCTTTAAAGGATTAATCCAATATGGGAAGTATCAATTCTACACGAATAAACTCTTTGCATCCACACCGTTAATTCCACTTGGCAATATTCGAGACGTATTTCAATTACATTAAACGAAGCGGATAGACTGCCTGTTCTTCTTGCAAACTTAATCGTGCGTGATTATTATCTCTCACTATTCTACATATTAGTTTGACAAACCTCTTTACTCGTATTTTTAATGAAAATAACGGTTTAAAGTAATTATTTTTCATAATAATAGTATTAAAAAGTTTACATAATTTTTAAAAAACCATTTCTTCGACAATCCTTATTGATACAATACTCGATCTTTATCATTTCCAGCCATACAATTAAATTTATTCGACAATTTTGCAGATTTTTTACGATCATTTTTAAGTCCAAAAAATTTGGTTTCTCTCAATTCAGATAGCTTTTGAATAATGTTAGAATTTTATGCCCAAATATTGTAGCCACGCTAACTTTTGAAGAATTAGACAAATCGAATCAGTCTTTCATACATTTTTCTAGGGTCCCAACATAAAGGTCAAGGTTGTTAACCAGATTAACCTAACCAAAATGCATTATCAAAATTAAAAACAAAACTTCTTTAAGAGCTTTAGATATATTTGTCAATGTTTCTAGTAGATGACAAGAAGACCTACAAATCATTTAAATGACATTTTCAAATTCGATGAAAATTAAAAAAGTGATTTAATTTTTTTTTATTTAAAATAGAACAATGAACACTATTTTTTAACATTTTAGGAAACTTCAGTAGACATTTTTATTAGATAAGATATAAGAGACTCATAAGTTTAAATGCTGATTTTTAGTAGATTGTAACAATATTTACAAATTATCTTACTGATATTTTTCGATTAGACACAACTTTAAAAAGTTCCATATAATTAATATAATTAGCCTACCGTTACAACCCCCTTTCTAACATATATTTTGATCGCTTTTAAGCACAGTTACATTTAATAACTTTTTCTAACTGAGTACAAATATTTACATTCTTATTAATGAGTGTAATGGAGTCGTCCAAATTTTCTATCTACAGCTTTTACCGTATCTTTGCGTTTCAGTACTCACAGACTACGAAAATCATAAAATTTAGTTTGTGTTTTTATGTAATCTGTTTGGTTACCTGATTGTTGTAGCGACGCTAAATTTTGAAGACTTGGACCATCAACATGTAGGACAAGTTCGTAAATCAGATTAATCCAACCAAAAATGAAACATTTTGAGCATTTCCAAAACTCCAAACAAAATTTATTCAAGAGTTTCTGAAATTGTTGTCAATAATTATTGCAGATGACAAAAAGGATTACAAATGATCTTTAGGTCATTTTTAAATTCGAAACAAATTAAAAAAGTTATATGATTTTCAAAATTTTGAAAACAAAAGAATAAAATAGTTTTGTTTCTAACAGATAATATAATGTTTGGTAGAAATATAAATTTCTAAATTATAACAATTAAATTTTTCACTTAAACTATAAAATTAAAAAAGCTAGATAATTTTCAAGACTATGAACATATTTTTAAGAAAGCCATAAGTTATAATCATGATTTATAATAGATGTAAGCGAATGTTGAAATGAGAATTTAATCGCCAAAGCTGAAGAGTGCTTTGAGAACCGTTTTCGAAGTCAAATTGAAAAACAATTTCACTTCCCATTTATGAGTGTAGTTCATCAATGGTTTGAGTCAAACTGTTCGATTTAAGTTACAATATTTATGATATTTAAAATAAAGTCTTAATGCACGCTTATATAACGTTGAAAATCGAGCGTGTATCGCGCAATTTCTCAAATTGCAAATTTTGCAAAATTTGGATAATAATGAGTGCAAGCCATTTTTAAAATCAATTTTACTTAGCTGCAGTCCAGGCGGAAATATTATATATACTGTAAAAAATAAAAAAATTGTACCAGTTAGAATGGTAAAATTGCCAGCGAAAAATGGGTACAATATCACTACTCTAAATATGGGGTGAATACCACTTGCAATTTAGAATTTCCAACCAATCTTGTAACTTTACCACTTCTAGACTGACACTATAGCAAGGCATTGTAGAAGTACAGTTTCTGCTTGTGAATCTGTGTCTTTTCAGAGTAGGTAATTAATGGACCTACTTTCAGAGTGTTGAATTTCTTGACGCTGGTAAAAGTACAGAAACTGTTAAAAATTCCTTTTTCAAACGCAATCTCACGTCTTGAAATTTGATAATTGATAACGCGGCGTACTTGCACAGCTCTTAACGCAGTATAAGTACAAGTGATTGTAAAGTTCAAAGTTGCGGAGAATAATGAAAAAAATGGTAAAATTACAATTATTTGTTAAAGAGTGTTTCAGAACGGTATAAATTATGGAAAAATTTATTAACAAAATTGGTAAAAAATATAGTTAAAGGATGTATTTGAAAAAATAAATTCCTTTATATTCGTATATATGTCAATTTATTTTGTTGATAACTACGTAGCATACCATCATTCACATTTCTCATGTACACGGAGAAAAATGGATAGTCAAACTTGAAGTGTCAAAATTTAGATGGTCAGTTTGATAATCTAAATAGTTTCAAGTACCACCCACAATTTTTTCTTCATAGTCAGGCAGACCATACTTTTATATTCTGTTTGAATAATCATAGGTGATTCAGACTCACTATTAGTATAGTCAAATCGACACTCCAGAATGTCAAACAGAAGTGGCTGTGTCACGACCTCTACCGAACGCCGAGCGAACACACCCGACACCCGAAACGCATTTTTGGAGCGACTGACGTTCGGTGTCACGTTAGCCGTGTTTTACAACACTGTTAATTAGTTTAAACCATCTTTTGATACTTCAAACATGTGTCGAGAGTGAATGTAATGTGGAGAACATGTTGAAGAGTGGCTTGAGTGATTTTCGTTCTGATTTTGAACGCCAAATTGGATATTTCCGAGGGATTAAGGACAAAGGCGTCACTCATTAATTAGTGCGTATTCTCAACATTTTCGACCGAAAATGTGCTCAGCATTTCGTAATTCGTTAAGAAAGAAACAAGACTTGCGAGATTAGTAATAAGCATTTATATTGTTTTCTAAATTTTCCAGTATTAATGTTTTAATTCAGTTCAGTGACGCCGTTTCCTTAGCCTCTCGTGTTCAAAGTATTATGGTGTCAACGTTTTTATACATATACAATCATGTCTCAAGTCATCCTACTCTTCAAAAATAATAAAGATGCTTTCAGATTTGATCGATTTTATATCAATTTTCATGTTTTTCAGGCTTCATTTATTAATTTAATTTCCGTCTCTTTTGTCTCTCTTACTCTAAGGAATATATATATATGTAGGTAGAAGAAGGACAAAAGATTATAAAGTTGACCAACTGATATGATTAAGTTGACACTACAGAATAATCAAACTAAAATTCCTGAGATAATCAGTTTCAAACTCCAGGATCGTAAACTCTACACTCTGGGATAGTGAAGCTAACCATAAAATTTTGACACACCATGGATCGTACGCTCGACTATCTAGGGAGCTGTCCCATAGTTGAAACTGAAATAAAGTCAGTCTGACACTCTAGATTTTCAAACTGACTAACCATTTTTCTCCGTGTAGATGCTAAAGTTACCATGTTGAATAAAAACACGAATATTTTTGGTTAGGATGCCAACACCTACAAATCCACAATGTTCATAATGCATTGTAATTTTACAGAATCTGTCTGAAAACTTAAGTAATCTAAAAGTTGAATTCCATACTAAAAGTGGATAATAATTCTTGTCAGTGAAAACGTTACTTTGGCAGTAGGTAATAATCGGACCTACTCTGAAAGTGGTAAAATTACCAGAAATTTTGTTTACAGCGTATAGTTTATATATAGTGTGAAGTATTATATATGATATTTACTTGTTTTATACATTTTTTATATAAAACAAATGAATATTATATATAATACTTCACACTATATATAAAATATATATAATATTTCCGCCTGGGAAATGTTATGAAGATATCAAAACGAGGACTTCGAAAATTAGAGTTTCTTGGAACATATGAAAAATTAAATTATTATAAATGGAAAAAAATCGATAAAGTGAAGAATCATTTTCAATAAATCTGGTGCAAAATTCTCTAGAACATTATTTGAGTACATGCATGGAGGTGTTGGAAGAGCTAAAATGTGAATTTGGGGAAGAGAAACATGCAATGAGGAAAAGGAAAAGAGCGATGGCGCGAGCCGAGCGTGGCACAAGCGCACTTTCCAAGTGGAATTTAATTTATGTAAATTTATCTAACGCGCAAGCACTTTGCGGTTTGCACTAACGAAAAGCGGGTTGCCGATCCGTCGCGTTGCGACGACCCAAACGGTGGAACGTGCCGTGGCATGGGGCTAGCCTTAAGCTCCCGAATTTTCCTGGAAAATATCTGCTCACAAATCGCAGAACCTTTTGTGGTATGTGGTAAACGAGAAAAAAGTTAAGGTAGGGAAAGTACGCCTATTTGGAGCTTCATTCACATGCATACGCACAGTTCCGGCCAGAATTGCCAGTCCACTAAAAAATGGTATGAAAACGTGCCTCTCTTTTTTGTGGTTATCTCAGAAAGAATTTGAGCTAGAAAGACTTTAAAAAATCCGTTAGAAATTTTATTAAATTTGGCATCGATTGTGAGCCCTATTTAAAGTATTCGCGATGATTAGGGGCCGAGATGCATGCTTTCTGCATGTATCAGGGAAGCGGATGGAAAAAGTTGATACTTCGCTAATTTAAAGTCTGAAAATTCCTCTTTAAAATGAGTCCAAGAATATAATGAAATATTTACTGGTTCTCGAATTGTTATGAAACGTGTGGAAGCGTGCCTAAGATCAAAATTGGTCGGTCGAGTGAGACTTACAGCCTTTCGTCTGTTGTTTCCCATGCGCTAACAAAAGCTGCCGCTTGACGACCTGATTTTCGTCTGGGGCTCGCTTCCACATTTTTCACGATAATTCGAAAACCAGTAAATATTCTATTATATTCTTGGATTCATTTTAAAGAGGAGATTCAAATAAGTGAAGTTTCGCTTTCTTAATTCACTTCCCTGATGCAGGCAGAAATGGGAAATTGAGAATTGACAATTGGTCAAAAAATCCCGCCTTGGCCCTGTTTATCGCAAACCCTTCAAGTAGGGCTCTATCGACTCGACATTTAATAAGCGTTCTAAAGGTTTTTCTTGAAAATCTTTCCAACTTAATTTATTGCTGATACAACTACCAAAAAAGAGAGACATGTTTTTTATTCTCGATTTTTCTTAGTGGGCTGACAATTCTGTCCGGTACTGTACACGGGACGCTTTGCGACGTTTTACTACCATGGTTAGACTTTGCGAAATAAGCTAGCGTATCGTGCGCGATCCGTAAAGTCCATTTTATATAATTTCTTGGGATAAAGTGGAACGAAAAGCAAGATCTACGACGCTGTGGCTTGCATTTTCAATATCCACCAAATTGCTGCTTCCTGCTTCCATTTTTCAGACTCCCTGGCGTCTGTTCTGTATATATTCTTAAGGAAATGCAGGCAGACGATTAAATTATTGTATGAAAAATGAGAGCGTGATGCAATTGATCTTCATAGCAGCAGAGCTCGTTCAGTGAATAAACTTCATTTTCTTAATTGAGCTAAGCTATACATTTTTCCGTTAGAAAGGAAGAAGGCAAGATGACACTCGTGTCAAGTGTATTAAGGAGGTTTACATAGCTCGGAGAGGAATTTTTATTTGTAAGACAAGATACCTCTCTGTTTTTATTTTTAATTCATTTTTTACATTTAACGAACTGCCAAAGATGATAATTATTACTTTTAAGATATATTTTTCGAAGAAAATGTTTTATTTTATACTGAGGGTCAATATATAAAGGGTATTTTCAAATATTTTTTGAACATCGGCTGCACGGCCATGTCAGCGATTTAGTTGTACTTTTTTTTCCTAATAGTAGGTGCCCAAAATCTCCCAAAAATAAAGTATTATAGATTTTTCGAATTGAAACTTTACGTGAATTTTCGTTTAAAATGCAATTTTGTCGTTAATTTTGCTTTTCGTTTCACACACGTATGCCAAAAACTAAAGAAAATAAGGCCATCTTCAAAGTTGTTTATAAGTTCACTAAATTTCACAAAAAGTTAAACAAGATGCCAATTTCTAATTTTTAAGTTTTTCGATCTCGCATTTATATAAAGTTATAACGTATATAATAGTTAATAAAAATTTCCCAGAAATAATTTCCATTAAGCCCTTGGTTTTCTCTCACATAAATATTTAAAAGACTAATAATGCTGCTTTCATAAAATTTACTATTTTCGCAATAACTTAATTGCTATAACCCAAACTTTATATGTGAAAAATATGTCTGAATTCATACATAAAACCTTGTACAAAAACAGCCTCAGAGGCTTTTCTGTCCATTTTAATTTCGAAGGCACAATGAATTTTTGAAACAACCTCCATTTTCACGGTTTTCATTATTTATTTTGAACAATATTGTTTTTATTTAAAATATACAACTGATAAATTGTTTATTTTGTGAAAATACACATTATGTGCAAACATTTTTTGGTGATATTATTTTTTGAAAAAATAGACCAAAAATGAAA
>CAKNWT010206029.1:3998-15667 GCA_932066315.1 Andricus coriarius | reverse complement strand
ATTGGATTTTCATGTCTTGATGTTGTCTTTTATCTTAAAGGATCAAGGGGGGTAAACTTGTAAAAATTAAAAAAAGGCATTTTTCTCGTACGCGAATGAACCGATTATGAGGAATAAAATATACGTTTACTTCAATATATTATTTCCCTAAATTCATTGGAGTGGAACGTTATGGTTAAACAAATTTCAAAATTTGAACAAAAAAACAAAACCAGTCTTTTGTTCAGAATTTTTGCAAAATTTTTTTCAAACATATTCATAACATGGGTTATGTTCATTAAAATCACTTAAGCCGTATTCGAGAAATAATACTTTTTAATTTTTCTTTCCCCTCCATAACTTCCAAAGAATTCGATTTGAAGGTTAATGTTTTCAGAAAATGTATGTCACATAGGTACCAAATTATGACATTAATTCAAAACTGATACGGGTGCTTAACCGATGTTAATGAAAACAATATACATGGTGAAGACCATTGAGAGAATTTTCGAGAAAAATTGAAATAAAATTCTGACAAAAAAACAGGTGGTTTTTATTTGTTTTGAGAAATTTTTCTCACTATGACGTCCTACACCGATTAATTTGAGAATAAAATATGTAAAGTAGACATCTTAAGGATCTTTGAAAAAATGGAGATTTCTCGCTAAGTTTTATAACATAGATCTTATTTGTCAAAATCGGTTTACCCGATTATGAGAAAAATAAATTTTTAAAATTTTACTTCTCCTCTCCATAACTCCCCAAAAAATGAAATTTTAAGCTTTTTAAATCATAGAAAACCTTGTGCGAATTGAACAATATTTGTGCTTTTTAACGCTATTGCGCAACTAAATTTATACTTTCAAATCATCTGATAAATTATTAAAAATACTATGCATGTTCTCCGTTAGTGATTTTCCGCTGGTAATTCGTATTTTTTAAACAAAATTTTAATATAAAATCAAAAATTTTCGAAAAAGACCAGACATTTCTAAAAATTTTAGATTGAGTTAAGTTTTTTTCATCGGGAATCAGCATTTTAAATCAAAACTGATCATCAAGATTCCCAACTTGAAATAATTTTAGGTTATGTCAGCGTTGTACAAAGGACATGAATAGATATTATTATTAAAAAATTATTAGATTTCAAAGATGAAAATTTTTCAACAAATCATGTTTTTGGTTTTTTTAGCGTTTTAACCGGAAATTTACATTAAAAATTAGTATTTTAAAATAATAATCATAATATTTCAAATAAGATTTGCACCTTTTGAAGTGTTTCAGGTTAGATTACAGATTTTCAGAATAAATGGGTTATTTTAACCCTTACCTACACGCTTACATTGACTTCACATTACTACACGCTTGCAGCACTATGTGCCGCACTTCCATTTCTGGCGCCTGTGGTCTGTTTGTTGTTCGATCTAATTATGCTATGGATCTAAAACGAATGTGTAACATAAATAAAATATACGGCCGTGCTTAGGTAATGTTTAATTCTTCAAAATCTTGAAATTTTCTGAAACAAAACATAATTCGTGAAAATAGAAATTCACATTTCTCTCAGTACATTGCACATTGGATTCGGATTCAGTGACCCCAAAAACATATAGTAACCATGGTCTGACCTCCAAACCCGAAAAAAAATGTTGTGTGTGGCTGTGTGATTGGGAATACTCACATTTCCACACGCTGGCGGTACGCCATGTCACTTTGACGTGCTGTGGAGTACTGGAGCATGATCGGATCATGTACTGGAGTACTGAAAGCAGGCTTCTGGAAACCCGCATAGCTTCCATGCTCCTCGGCGTTAGTTGGCAAGAGAATACCTGTGGCACTCAGGTCGCCCAAGTTGCTAAAAAAGCGCGCATTTAAATTTTTCAAAAAGTGTGGTACGGAGTGCCGCTTAGCGTGTACGTAAGGGTTAAACAAAAATCATTAGATTTCGAAGAAGATTTACCATTCTGACCAATTTTCTGTTACGTTATGTTAGTATCTTTCGTCGTTAATTATTGGTATTTTTGATAAACAATAACTATACTTCCAAGCATGCTAACTATTTTTCAACAACTTCTGGTTATGTTGAGATATTTTACCTGAAATTGGCATTTCTAAGCAGCAATAATTAGATTCAGATTGAATGATTTTTTTGAAATAATGAAATATACAAGGTAGAACAATTTCGGATTATATTAGTTTCTTTGTTAGAAATTAAAATTATTATTATAATAGAATTAGATTTCAAAGAAAATTTATCATTTTTAAACAATTTTAGGTTAGGTTGGTCTTTCATATCGAAAATTGGTATTTTCAAACAAAAACCATTTTAATTTGAACACCATTTAGAATCTTTTAATATTTTTGCATTATGATAATATTTTTCATTGAAAATTAGTATTTGTAATTAGGCTGTGTCTAGTCATCCCGAAAAATTGGGGGAATTGAAAAAGGGGATGGACGTCATCCCTAATTTCGGGACGACGCGACGAGACCCTCCGTTTTAATTAACAAAATTATATTACATCAAAAATCGGTATATTCAGTAAAAAATCATTAAATTAAAAAAAATCAATTCAAGGAATTGAAATGTATTCAAGGAGCTCATATTATTCGAGGAATTCGCATTATTCAAGAAATTCACGGAATTCAAATTCAAATCGTGGAATTCCATGAATTAAGTGAATAACATGAATTCAGTGAATTCCATGACTTCAGTACATTCAGTGTATTGTGCAGTAGTGAAGACCGTAATGACTGTCGCATAGATCTAAATTTGTGAATATACTTACTACCACTTCAAGTCTATACTATTAAATATTGAAGTTATAGTACTCTTTCATTGCCATCCCAATGGACATGTGGATGTATTTTGACATGACGTCTTATCAGGACCTGGTCTCTATAGAAAGTCGTGAGAACGCTCATGTGTTCACTAATTAGAAATTATAGTGAAATCTACTATAATTTCAATAATGAGAAGTACTAACTTCGCAATAACCTACGAGCCATTAATTTTAATAGTGAAATTTTCTAATGTTATTAGTGAGGACTACTAATCTAAATAGAGAAACTCACTAATTTTAATAGAAAGAACTACTATTTTAAATAGTAAAACTTACTAATTGTAATAGTGAGGATTACTACTTTAAGTAGTTAGATCAACTAGCTTATTTTTTAAGACTAACTAATTTAATAGTTAGACTTAGTAATTAAAGAGGTAAGGCTTACCACCTGAAAATAGTATGTACCATCGAAGGTTGTCGCGACAACAAGTAAAGTAGTAAGGACAACTACTACCAATCTTGCGAATAAAAGTAGTAGCCCCAACCAATTAAATAGCAGCGGCATATACTACAAACTAAAGTAGTTGGCCCTACTACTTTATTAGTTGGACCCAACCAACTATTTTTGTCAGTGTATCAAGTTCATTCAACATTCTTTGCAAGTCCTCGAATGATTCTGCCATAACAATCTTGTCATCTACGGAAGCTGACCTACGTACCTTCACTATTTCAAGATCGACACCTTCTTCGTCGAAGAGGGCCATTCTTAGACACTTATCCATAAATATAATAAATAGCCATGATGATATAACGCATCCTTCTTTCACGCATTCCATAATATCGAACCAGTCACTCAGTTTTCCATTAATCCTTACACTCGCTTTACTACCTGTATATATTGTTTTTATTGCTTGTAAGAGCCATCCATTGACTTCGTACTCTTTAATGACTTCCCAAAGTTTACTTCTATTTACCTCGTCAAATGCTTTTTCTAGGTCAACAAATGCACAGAAAACTTTCTTTCGTACTGTCAAGCTTTTTTCTGTGATTCGTTTTAAGCCATATATTTGATCTGTACATGATCTTCCTGGCATAAATCCACTTTGGACTTCCCATGTCTTTTCTTCTGTAATTTCCATTACCCTACGAATAAGTATTTTTGAGTATATTTTACTTACGGTATTCAATAAGCTGATGCATCTGATATTATTGCTGTTGCCTTTATCTCACTTTCTTTTGCATATTGGTGCCGTTTTTAAAGTTCTTAATTGTATTTCTAACCTCAGTTACACAGACTTTTAAATTGGGTTTTCTAATGCATTCACAGAAAAAACGAAAGATAAAGTTTATATCGATTCCAGGCGAAAGATTCGCCGCAACAAAAAATAACCTTCCCATTTAAACTTTGCACGAATCGAAGATAATTTTCCATTTTTAACCTAGCCTGGATAATCTTTCGCCTCATTATCGCTCCATTTTTATTCGAAAAGTCACGAGAATGAGGACGCCAGTGCTAGCTACCGTCTTTTAACTGAATTAAATTGGAGCAGAAATGGGATTCCCGGCTGTCAGAATTATTCTCCTAACCTCGCTTAAACTTTCACCGAAATACATTCAATTTTGAACAGTTCCAAAATCCACCTGCAACACATTTTAACTATTGAATTTTCTCATTCTTATTATTTTCAAATTAATATTGAAGTAAGCGAATAGTTGTTTCAAATCTGGTGCCCTGATTTATATCTCGAATCCACTCATACTTTGTCGTTTTCCCATTGCTGCTCAGATCGTAGCAGACGACAGCTTTTATTCCATCCTAGGATAATCTTTCGCCAAATAGCAAGTAAAGTTTATCAGCGGAAAATTTTACATGCAACAAAATTTAACTTTAGTTTTTTCTGTGTTATGTTCTATGTCGCAGTTCTGTTGTCCTATATCTTCACCTCCTAATAATTCCTTAGAACAGTCTTTTAACGCGTCTACTATTCTATCTGCATCACATAACAATTCACCTTTGCTGTTTCTCATGCTGACAAACTCTGTACTTTTACTTTTCTTCATTTCTTTAAATAATAGTTTCATGATTCCTTCAAAATCGTTTTGTATTTTCTTCTCTTCTTCTGTTTTAATTTCATCTTTACTTTCCACCGTGCATCACCAGATTTTCTTCCTATAACCGCCGTACCACCTACTTCGTTTGCAGTATCAACAATGATATCCCGTAACATAGTCCAAGCGCTATCTATATCTTTATTGCTTCTAAGCGCCTCCCAACTTCAGTACATTCTATGAATCCAGTGAATTCCATGAATTCATTGAATTCCGTGAATTGCTTTGATTCCCTGAATTTATTTAGTTCCATGTATTCCTTTAATTCTGTGAATTTCTGGAATTTCATGAATTCCTTGAATTCCATGAATCCATTCCACTTGGAATAATTTAAGGTGACGTTAACATTTTCCCCAGAAAATCGGCTATTTTAGACAAAAAACATTAGGCTTACAAGAATATTTATTACCTTGAAAATATTTGTGTTAAGTTATTTTCGTTTTTTTTTTTCATCTGAAATTGTTGTTTAAGAAAAATTCGTATATTTTGATGAATATTTACAATATTTGAACAATAATAGGGTAGTTAGAATTTTGCACCAAAAATATTATTTTAAACTAAAATCATCTGACTTCAAAAATTAAACTTACAATTTTGAACAACTTCAGGTTATGTTAGAGTTTTTCGTTGAAAATTGGTATTTTTGAACATAATGTAACGATTAAATTGTTGACATATTGTACAACAATATTATATATTACTTCTGAAGTTAAGATGTTAATTTTCATCAATCGTCAAAAATATTGCAGGTACTTTTCTTTTATATTATATTACATAATTGGTAATGTAATATACAAATCATTTGTGATAATATTATTTTTATTTTTATTTTGAAATTGCATGAGAGAAAAAAGAAATAATAATCGCGCGCGTAAAGCGAGTGTTTTTTTCTAGTAGTAAATAAATATTAAAATAAACATTAACAAGATAATATAAGTAGTTGAAATGGAAAAAAATCAACATGGCTTATCTCTTTGTTTCCAAAATTCAGCTTAAATTCCTGGCCTTGTTCCGAACATTTTCTATTACAATTCTAGAGGTTTCAATCCATATGCCAAAAGGATTGTGATTTCGTTATTTGGATCGTTTCGCCTGACTCAAAGGAAATGAAGTTACACTTTACAATAGTTACAGCTTCGAACGAATTTCACCGAAAGGGATGCAAGCCGGTATTCAGAATTTAACTTTCAAATTTGATTTTCAACAAATTAAAACTATTTTAATCACAATAGAATCTAAGAATAAGGTAATGATTAAAGATCTATATGGAACAGCCAATGGAAGTAAGTTACATGGAAGTGTGTGTGAGAATTTCAGAATGTTGTGGATTCAATCAGAATGAATTTGATCGAAAATATCGGATTTACGCGGATTCAACCGAAAGTATTATTTTAGAATGCGTAATTATTCGGATTCATTTCGAATGAATTTTGTAGCAAAATTCGGAATCATACGGATTGATTCAGACTTAAATTTTACAGAAACTTCTTCGGAGTAGGTCGGACTCATTCGGAATGAACTCCTGTTAAATGTTCGGATTCACGTAGATTGGTTCGGAATTAAATTATACATAAGCCCTTGCGGAGTCAGCCGGACACATTCAGAATGAAATTTGGAATAAAACGGACTGGTTCGGATTGTATTTATAAAATTCTTCGCGGACTCAAACAGACTGGATTCGGAATGATTCGGAAACAGATTTCGTATTCGCACAGAGTGAAACAGACTCAATTTCTCGGAATCATGAGTAAACTTAACGCGATTGGCATGAAAGCTCTGCGCACAATATGCGGGAAAACACTGATGTGCAAAGTCCGAAACGAGATGATCCTCAAAGAATGTGGTACAGGGGAGACGCTAGTTGGTATAAAGGAAAGAAATCAGTTAAGGTGGTTCGGACATCTTGACAGAATGAAAGATGAACGACTGACCAAACAGGTGTATAAAGATAAAGTAAATGGCGGAATGCCCAGAGGTTGACCGCCGAAAGCATGGATAGAGTCTGTGAATGAGACATTAATCCGAAGAGACATAAGAAGCCATGAATACAGGAGAGCTTGCATAAAAAACTGTATGGACGTGAAGGAAGCTAGGCGAGTATGCCAGGACAGAAAATTTTGGCGACAGATAGTTTATAAAAAGAAAGTGAGTAGGGTGAATGACGCCTGAAACAAAGACCTTGGATACTAATGGGCCCAAGTGGGGAACCACACATAACAATTTTGTGAGGCTCTCCACGTGGGGTGACCGCTAGAGAGGTTGATCAGCAGCCTGGGTCGGTGCAGTGTTGCGGAGTGAACGTGTTATTTAAATAAATAACACGAGCGCTCTAGATCAATCTAAAATATCTATACCTTACACCTATATACCTATCTACCCTATACCTATATACCCATCCACACACTACTACTTTCCAACCGAGCAATTCACGCCTACCCCGAAAGCGAAGCGGCTTAATGGCATAATAATAATAATTTTGATTCCGAATGAGTTCGAAACTTCCACCAGGGTTATGCAGTCCGACCCCTACACGGAAAAAATAAATTGTCGAAACTTTATTTAACAATCTTTGAAATAAGTAAAAGAGTCCACGAATTATTCCATGACTTTCGAAATATCTTTTCACTATTTTGAGAGTCAATTCGCAGATTCTCTTCATTACTGCGAGGATTGTTTAAAACGATGTAATAAACGTTATAAGAATTTTTGAGAAAAGTCTTAGGCAGTCAAGTGGAGTTTCAACAAATTATTTTTTATGTTTACTTATTAATGATTAAAATCACAATACAAAAATATATTAAAAATACTTTTAAAGATAATTGGGAAAGCAAGAATTCTTGGTAGGGAAATACTTTCCCTTTGCCTCTAGACTTTGTGGGTCACAATGGCCACTTGTTTTTTTTCATTTTGTAACTCTTCTTAGTTTTGTATTAGCTCTTATCTCCCCTTACTCTTTCACTGTTGCAGTCTTGGTTTAGCCCTGCCAAAGGGAGACGACTCTCGGCTCCATTATGACATTATGTTCGAGACATTGTCTACAGCTGAATGGTTGAATGTTGGCTACATTGTCGCGGCACATTGAGGCCGCTGTATGCCGAGAACGTTAACTCGCTATCGGACCGATAGCGACATTAGCTACAACAGCTCCTCTCAAAACGCTTTCCTCGTTCACTCCTCTACTCTCTAGTAAGAGCTCACAACCTGCAGAATCATTACCCGCCAAAACAGCACTTCTTTGTTTTTTTATTACCATACCATAATAAGAGACAATATACTTCCTAAAACCCAACTTACATTCTTAACCCTTATTATTATTGTAGACAGCCTGGTTCATGTAAGTCCCGTAGCACTGCCGTTTAACCTATTGTACTATGTTCTTATTTGAAAACTCCGGTAAACAGGCCCAATTCTCCTCACTCCTCAGCACCAGTTTAGTCCTTTAGCATGAGTGTGTTTATTGCCGGAAGATTCCACTTCATTCGTTAAGGACTTGTGAAAATTTTACTTTTCTAAGGTGGGCTTAGAATCACTTTATGAATTTAATCAAAACAAGTGATAACCCGCGGCTGAATCCGAATTTATTAAAAGTACACAAGAACTCCAATATAAGGCCGACTGGTTTAGTTCTTCCTTGAACTGCTGGCCCACGCAGTTTCTCAGCGCACAAGCAGTGTCGCCAATGCGTCGCCACCAGTAGCGAAGCGATAAAAGCAAGCACTACCCGCCGTGGATAATTGTATCAGCTGTTAGCATACACGTCAGTTCGTTTTAAGTGTTTAGCGAGGTGTCTCGATTTCGGCAGTGTTCAAGTTTAAATCATTATATGTATTAGACAACAAAATGGACAAAACTAAAAAAATGTTTGTTTACTACGGAGAAAAATCCAACAGAAATGCTTCAAACGGCCCTGACTGTTTACGTTTCCAACGACGAAATTGTGTGGACATTTGGCCAGGTGAGAGGAAAACCGTAGAAAACAATCTTCCCGAGTCAAGCCTCCCGCTCGACATTAGTTAAATGCAGCGAATATACAACGATTCACTGCGCAACTAATGCCGTCGGTCTTTATACCTTTTATTTATGCATTATTTTCTAATCACCGTCAAAGCGACAATCATTATCAACAATAAAATTTGATAGGCTATGTTACACCCTTCCCCCTCTAAGAAGCTCTAATTTTGAAATACACTACCCAAATTTGGACGCAGACATCCATTTTTCAGCATTTAAAATTTGCTTATTTAGGTTGTTCATTTTATAAATTCAGAAGATGAAATATTTTTCAATAAATAGGTTGAAAGCTCTCTGAATTCTAAATTCAATGAGCCAAGGATAAATTCAAAATGACTTTATCTATATGAAGGATCGAATCCATTTCAAAGCAGGCAGGTTCTACACTTCAAGTCACAGAATTTCTCAGCGACGCTCGCAGTGACTAAATTTGTTGTTTTTCAAAGGAAATTCGGCTTTTGTTTTCGGATTCTGATGATTTTTGCGGCCCTGTTTTGAAATCGGACGGTTAATTTTAGAAAGCAGACACTGTAAGAAATAAGGAAGAAAAATATGGGGCTTACCAGTAACTATGTTATATTGTTTTCTTTGAATTTTTAAACTATGAGAAGAATTTTTTCTGGAAAATACCACTTTTTACATTTTTTTTTCATTATTTCAAAAAGGTTTTACTAATTTAACAAAGGCATCCTATTAGTTTTACAGGCAGGGAGAATATTTTTTCCTGAAAATATAATTTTCAAGCTTTTATCGTAAACGATTCTAGATATCATAAAAGAGCAATAGATATTTTTGTTGAACTATTTTAGACATGCAAACTTTTATGTGAATATTTGTTTGTGCCTTTCGCTGTTTTACATATATACAAGAAAAAATTAGAAACTCCGAATTAATTAAATTAACAATCCAAAATTGACCAATTTTATATGCTGAAAAATAGATGTTCACATACTAAATGGCGGTATGTATCAACCGAGGCAAGAATTTATTAAATTTATTAAAATAAAAATATTTTCGTTAAGTAAATCAAATTTTTGTTACGTTAAACAAATTCGTTTTGCTTGAATCCATACAAGTTTTTGGTTCAATCATTTTGTTAATTTAAAAAAACATTTTATTGACTGAACCAAACTCTTCGGTTCAATCTCTCAAATATTGTAATAGAGAATTTTATTAAAATCATACAAAAACATTTTTGATTTAACCAAATATTCTTCTGAGTGAATGAAGATATACGAGTTTTCCCTACACCTATAGAAAGTTAATTATTAAGTAAAGTTGGAAGTGGAGCGGAAAATATAATTATACACATTCAGTTGAATGTGAATTGTTAACGGGGTTTGCAGAAAACGTACTTTCCATAGACATATGGACAGATGGTTAGAAAAATCGATGTAACATATGTATAATTGTAAATATCTTTCAGAAAAAAATCTTATTGTTTGAAATATCATGGTGGGACTGAACCAAATTGTTTAGAATAGTTTATTCAGAAAATATTTGAATACTCTTTATAATTTAATAATAATATAATTTTATGTCGTAACAAATTAGTTGTATTTTAGATCTGCTTACTTAGTAAAACTGAATTTCGGGATTGAAGTTAATTTTAAGCCAAGTACTAAAATAAAATTAAGAAATTTGTAGTAGTCATAATGATAAGCTTGATTTCGTGAACCTAAAAGCATACATGGGTGTACAGGGAGCTGAAGAGGTATGCCAGGACAGAAAATTGTGGCGACAAATAGTTTATAAGCAATGCATGATGAAGACTGTCAGCGGAGTGAATGACAGCTGAAACGAAAGACCTTGGATACTGATGGGCCCGAGTGGACAACTTTACATGTTGAATTTGTGAAGCTCTTAGCCTGGGGTGATCGTTAGAGAGAATTATCAGCGACCACAGATCGCAGTACCCCAAAATAAATATAGCTTGAAGGTATAATAATAATAAAAACCATAGGGTGCTATCTCACTTTTTTGGCCCCAAATGAGCTCCTGCAAATAAAAAAAGATGACAATCAGTGCGAAATTCAAGACGGATTCCAACGTCAAAATGATAAAAGGTTAATGTATAGCAACATTGTAAACATTTAAATTTATTTTTTATACAAATAATAATTGAAGAGGAAACCGATTTGCCATACTTTTGAGCCACAAAATTCTATTTTAAAATTCAATAATTTATTGCTCTGAAGTTTTAGAATTCCCAATGTCAAACCTTATATCAGGGTTCTAATTATTCTTGCTGAAAACAGATACAAAATTTGCTTATAATGTACAAACTACCCAATAGTAAAAAACTTCTCCTGTAAAGGTGTCAAAACCGAAGACAGCAACCTTTGGTTCTAGGATCACGATTTTTAAAAGAAATTTTAAAATAATGCTGTTTATTATACTTTAAGAATGTACAAAACTATCAAATTTAATCAATATAAACAAAAACATATTAAAGCACCTTTTTCCATCAACATGTATGAAAATTCTACATCTCATAATTTTTGAAAAACAAAAACGAGCTTTCTTCAAAAAGGACTCGGGGGATAATTTTCAATTTTGTCGGAAAATATTCATGAGATGCAGGAAACCATAATCAGCCGAGAAATCCCATTTGCAAGCACCTTTCAATTAAAGTTGGTTTAGACCCACCGTAATTAAAACGGCAGGCGGAATAACAAATTATTGTTATAGAAATAAGTGCAATAATTATCGACGCGAGTTCTTGGAATGATTCTAAACGTCAATAAACTTGACAATCGGAATAACGTGAATCTAGATTACACTCGC
>CAKNWT010205973.1:577-18942 GCA_932066315.1 Andricus coriarius | reverse complement strand
CTATGCCTTCCTTACTATTCAATAAAATGTATGAAGATTATAAGTCAATCGATTTATCTCGAATCAACACAGCTTTTCTTTTCTCGCATCAACTTTAAATTATGAGAATGAGCAAAATTTTACTATAAAAATAGATTTTTAATATAATATAAATGACCATAACTTCCTTACTCTTCAATAAAATGTATTAATATTATAGGTCAGTCGATTCCTCTCGAATCACGGAATCTTTTTTGTTGTTGTATCAACTTAGAATTATGTCAGTGAAAAAAGTTTTACTATAAAAAACCGTATATTCGAATATTATGCATTTCCACAGCTTCCTTGCTCTTCAATAAAATATATCAGTATTATAGGTCAATCAATTCGTCTTGAACCAAGGAATCTTTTATGTTCTTTTATCAACTTTGAATTATGTTAATGAAAAACGTTTTGCTATAAAAAACCGATTTTCAAAATATATAAATTACCATAATTTTCCTACTCTTTAATCAAATGTATTTTATATTCTTGAATCAACTTGTAATCAATTCCAAATGTCATCAATTTATCTGCAACCGTTTTCAAGTTATCGTGTTCACAAAAAAGTGTGAAATACACACACACATCAGGACAATTGCTTAGAACATTGTAGTATTACATATTATTAAATTGAGAAAGTTTTAATTAAACGAATTTAAGATTTTTGGAAAATGTTACCATTGAAAGCTTCCCCCATGAGGAAGCAAAAAATAACTTTTATGTTGAGTAACTTGAGTACTTTTCAACGAATGAATGTAATTTTTGTTGAAAATAGATTGCCAATGACTGAGAAAAGACCCTACTTCTTAGGAGACTTCGTGAGGTGACATCATTTATTATTCAATTGAATAAATTTTATGAACAAAAACAGATTTTTATCAATTTTTAACAGGCAGGTTTCCTTGTTTCAACACAATTAACCCTATAGAATTTGGCCATATAATTTTCTTATGCTTTTTTATCAATGAGCCTAATTGTTCTTTTTATAAACAATTTAGTTTAAATTGCACTGTCTTTGGTGGCTTTAACTGCTGCGCTAGTGTCTCTGGATGTAGCTGCCAACAAATGATGTCACTCGACAAAGTCTAATAGTAAGTAGGGTCCTTCCTGCGTCATTGGCAGTTTATTTAATCAAAAAACTACATTTATTTGTTGAGAATTACTTAAGCTGTGAATCTTTTTATAAAATTGTGCGTAAAAACAAAAATTATAGTCTTTGGATCAAGTATTAAAAGGGAGGAATTTCAACAAGTTATTTAGAGTTATTCCAATTTAAAAAACGAAATCTGCTCGTTGATAATTGACAAAGAATCTGTATTTGTTTATCAAATTTATTTTAATAAATAACAAAATATTGTAGCCCAGCAAAGGCTCCTAATAAATAAGGTCCTTTCCGAGTTACTGGCAGTCGATTTCGTAACCAGAAACCATTCGTAACCATCATATCCATTTGTTGACAAGTAGTCAGGTTTTGAATTTGGTTATAAAAAAATGTATTTCGTTACGAAAAACGAAATCTGTCGATTGAAAATTGACGAAAATTTCTATATGCTTATCAAATTTATTTGAAAAATTGACCATTTTTAACACGTATTAAAAAATCGTACTTATCATTTATGGCCGACAAATTTTGGATCAATTATGTTAAAGGAACGAAGTTTTTTAGAGCGCAAATGGTTAAGATATGCATTTGTTTATTCAAATTTCTTTCAAACATTCTCAATTACTTTTAATTTCTTTAAATAGTAACTCAGAATTGCTTTTAAGTACATCCCGAACCAATAATTAAAAAATAAGTCTTTAAGTTCCCCATGCTGCGCTATTTTAAATTGCGCAACTCCGTCACCTCCCACCACGGTCCCTGTTCGGTCACGCCCACGTCAGTAGCTGCCCAATGAAGAAGAGGCCCGAAGAGCGTGAAGCCCTCGTTGGTTTGAATTGAGTATTTTAGCATGACGTCATGGGAATGCATACGAGTTTTTTGAAAAAATATTCTAAACGGAAAAGTCATAAATGAATGGATAGTAATATTTGTCAAGTGTTGAATGTATTTCCTCAGTCACGTTCCATTTTTTGTCGATGGACGATCTTTCAGTATCACGAAATAAAATAAAACATCAAAAATTTGAGGCTAGTGTATCAGATCGATTTGATTAGAATCGGGTACTCTAACCTCAAATTTCCGACAGTTGATTGTATTTCGTGAAACTGACAGGTCTTCTATCGATAAAGTGATAAAACAGAATTGCGCAAATGCCTTATACACCTGAAAAATATTACTATTCAGACCTTTATAACTTACTTTTACGTTTAGAATATTTTCTCCTAAAAGGCGTCTGCAGTCCCATGTCAAGATGTGCCTACTATGCTAACCTTCCTGACATTTCCATCTATCCTAGCATGACAGTGACATATTGCTACAAAACTTAATATTCCGCGAAATATTTCAACCGCTTTTTGATTCTATTATATTGATTTTTAGTTGACAAATTGTACGATGCTCAAATGCATACACATGCTTACGGTGCCTTCCTCGATACAAGGCCGGGCAGACAATGAACGTCGCTTGACAAAAATCTTGAAATACGCAAGAGTTTACTGTATTTATGATCTTGAAGTAGCACTTTCAATTATAATTCTTGTTAATATACAGATCAACACATTTTTATAAATATTCTAACCTGCTGGAAATTATACTTAAGGATTGTTTTTACTGTTTTGATGATTTTTTACGCAAATATAAGTATACTCATATTTGTTAAAATGTAATAAGTATAGTTAGAAAAAAAATAGGAATCGTTCATACATTTATTTTTAAATTTTAATTTCGTTGTTAAATAAAAAAATTCTTTTCTTAATATAGCTTTTTAAAGGAAATTTTATTTTTGTCCCACAGTGCGTCTAGATACCGAAAAAGTTTATTAAAGTATTTACTGCAAGGTATTTTTATTCAAATCGGGGTACTGATTTGGTAGAAATGGTTAATTAATAATGTTATTATAAACTATGATTTCTAAGGATTAAAAATTAAATGCTGGCGCTTCTCTTCTACGTCTAAACTCTTAAATAAAATTTATTACAAATTTTATTTTATTAATTTATAATACTCTTGTTTCAATTTTAAAAATTACAGTTTTTTGTAACTACATTTTTTCTTATTAAAATTAATTGTCTTGCTCTCGTTAAACATGAATAAATTTCATATTTAAAGAGCTGAGAAAATAAGGTTACTTATCTTTAAGATAAGTATATACTTTATAAGTATATAAATTTTACTAGCTATGTAAATAAAACGCATTTAAATACATACTATCTGCGATGGAAAACATACTAACAGGCTGAAGTTGCTTGCGCACTCTACGGAATCTATCTAAAAAAAATGAATATCCTTATCGACAATCTATTCCTTGCATTTTCATTTTTATTTAATCTTGTTGGTGAGTATATATCTAATATAATTCAATAATTTTTCGATATCTCATGTTCTGTGGACGTAAGTTAGTGCGAAAAAAACTTCCATAAAGTAGGAGTCGGATAAGCAGCATATGGTCTCAGTGTTAACATAAAATTATAATTTTGTTCATATAGGGGAAAAGAGTGTAAGTTGGCGCAACCTTATTTACAAGAAGCTAGAATAGTCAAGTTCACAAAAATGGTTTTATGGTGTGAATTCTTGCATAATATGTAATTGTTAAAAAATTCTCAATCTGTCAATTTTTCAAAACATTTTCATTACAATCCGAGTCGAAAAATTTGTTTATATCCCCTGGAAAAACCAACGGGTTAACTTCATCTCCATGCGGTTGCCGTGGGCAATGTAACGGGAGATAATGGAGACACCCATGGAACTGCTAGAATTATGATGTACAGCTTGTTAATGAGGTATCTAGAGTATCTGGGACTGCGCACTTGTCACCTATGGTATGTAGGCCTACGTACTTGTGACCCGCGGCACTTGCGGCTCTAAAGAAGTTCCCTGCGCAACACATACTTGCCCACTTGTTACCCACTATGCTTTCTGTTGCACATTAATTCTCTATGGTTATCATTTAACTACTGCACCATAAGTACCGTAAGTACATACTGCGCAGCCATAAAGATCGTAGATATCCACGCCGCGCCGCAGCCATAAGTCCCATGACTTACTAGTGCGCACGTTTAGGTAATGAAGTGGGAAGCCTACTATCGACTGCACAGATTGCACACTATACAGACGTATAATACTGTAGATAACGTCTGCGCGGGCTAGATATCACAGGTAACGTCTGCATAGGCGTAGATACCATAAGTAACGTCTTCGCAGACGTAGATACCGTAGGTAACGTCTGCTCAGTCGTAGATAACGTAGATATATAGGTAACGTCTGTGCAGGCCCAAGTACCTTAAGTAACGTATGTGCAGGCGTAGATACCGTGGGACATTTTACAAAAAATATGACGCAAAAATAGTTATCATTGTTAACTGTTCTTCAGAATTAATCTTGATAAATCAATTTTTAACCTGGCCAGCCCGTGCAGAAATCTTGACGTGGGTCTAGTAGGGTTCTGGTCAGTTTCCCCTACTTCTGGTGTGGTTCTGGTTAGCAAAACTGACTAGAGCCTGACAAGGGTGTAACGCTTTGACTCGCCAATACCCTATGTAGGGGAAACTAGTCAGGGCCTTGTCAGCTTTTCTAGTGAATGCCTTTTTAAAACTATAATCGGTTTAAGATTATAAATAAAAATTACCTGCTTTTATAAAAACTTTTTGTCGAAGTGTGCTTGAAAATCGGCTTCTGTTGACAGAAATGAGTAAAATATGTGAATTGCAAATATTTGAGAACTAAATGCGATTAGTAAAAATTTTAATGTCTTATCATAATTTTAACTAAAGAGAAAAAATTAATATTCGATTTGAATTTTGTGACGGGTAAATAGTTTCTCTGATAGAATTCACATTTATAACATAATATACTTTTTAACAATAAATTGGTCTATAATTATACCTGTAACACATCGATGAAAATCGTAGTTTTTCAATATTAACTTATCTCCAGATTTTTTCGCATTTTGCATTACCAGAACCAAGATCCTAACCTCAAATATAATGTCAACGAATTTGGCAAGAGGGTATATTTTACAGATGTTATTTACTTGTCGTAACACAGAGGGTCACTCAATCACAATTGTTCTTATAATTATATATTAATTAATAATCATTACCTGAGAAATTATTCGATGAATGATCAGAATTGCTCCAAAATCTTCCAAATTTGCTTCTCTTAAATTGGTCACTTTCACTCGAATCATATTGCAGTTCTTCTCTGATTCGATGTTTCTTTACACGATCGCGAAGACGTTCTCTAGCCTATCTCTTCCTATTTATGTTATCTCTTATAACTTAATAAGGTTCACATCAAAAATATCTTAACTTGATACGAAAACACGAATGCGGTTGACCAATATAGGTTATGAATACGAACGCCGATGCGAGCGCCGCGTAACGTTATAGTGTGGCATAATGAAAGTACATCTGGCGAATGCCTGACTTGTGGCTTTACCCAGAAACTCTGGTCAAAATCAAGTAATGGGAAATTATGTTATCATTTGTATATAAGTATAATCAAACTTTTTGCAAACCGGAACGATCAGATCATATTTTGTTAGTAATTACACATAGTTCTATTATGCTGCCCGCTAAGAATCTTCTTATAATTTATTTCATTTTATTGAGAATAGAAAAACTGACCAGGGCCTTGTCGGAACCCTATTATAAATGGGGCTAAATGGGGCAATTTCTGTACGGGAGATAAAATCTTCTGGCACAAACTTTGAAGTGATTTTCAAAATCCTAAACTCTAAAAATGTTGATTTTTACTCTTTATTTTTAAGTTTCTCAACTTAATGTAAGTGACATCTGTGAATCTCAAATATTTGAGAAATGGCACCAACGTTATTCGGAAATTTTAATTTTCAATTTGTAGGTTGGGACAGGTATACACTCAACTCTCCATATAAAAACGGTTGTCGTCAGCATTAATCGATGGAATCCAAACGTAAACAGTGAAGGCCGCATGAACCATTTCTGTTGGATTTGGACGCATGCTAACAGCTGACGCAACTATTGCGTCGAGACTACGGCCCTCATGATGCTTGTCACGCTTGACTGAGCACCGCCTCTCTCTCGGTCCCGCGGTCTCCACATTCACAAATTGCCGATTACTTACATTCTAGGAACAACGTAAACAGATGGTTCTTATATCGAGAGTTGAGTGTATATCCTTTTTTATTCAATTGTAACCTTTTGTCGTTTCTCTTCCTTTCTGGACTCTTTTATCATAGTTGACAACAATATTTTATCCAAGATAGATCGTCGCGTCCAAATTACAAGGTTCAAATGAATTCATGTAAAGTCACTTAAAATGACCTGAATTCATTTGAAGGCACTCGAATTCTCCTGAAGTCACTTGAAATCTCCTAAAATATCTGAAGTCATTTGAATTCACATGAAGTTACGTCAATTTACATGAAGTCACTTGAAGTCACTGGAATTCTCTTGAAGTCACTTGAAATCTCCTGAAATATCTGAAGTCATTTGAATTCACATAAAGTCAAATCAGGTCACACGAAGTCCCTTGCAATTATCTGAATTCATTTGAACTAATTTGAATTCTTTTGCAGTCACTTGAAAACTCCATGAATCCATTATCTCGATTGCCACTCATTTTAAAAACATTCATTGGTGTTCCAAGTGCATAACAAAAACATTAGTGACTTCAGGAGAATTAAAGTGACTTTAAATGAATTCAGATCATTTAAAGTGACTTGACGTGACTTGATTTGATTTCATGTGACTTTATGTGAATTCAAATGACTTCAGATATTTCAGGAGATTTCAAGTGACTTCAGAAGAATTCAAGTGATTTCAGGAGAATTCAAGTGACTTCAAGTGAATTCAAGTGACTGAAAGTGACTTCAAGTAACTTCAAGTGACTTCAGTTATTTCAGGAGATATCAGGTATTCCACGAGACTTCAGGATATCTTATTACAAGTATACACCTGACTTCACAAGTTGTCAATCACTAGAATTTATCTAAAGTCAGTATTTTATCCATCTAAAGAAATGCTTCATTGGTATATAAATAAATCAACTCTTTATGCCAAAAAAATATGTTTCGAACCTAAAGTCAGCGTCAAAATTACGCGACCCTCACTTTGAACACTTGCAACTCGTTCAAAAAAAATCGCAGAAAATTTTGGCCAGGTAAACGTGAAAGCTTAAGGTCTATCGAACTGAAGGATATGTATATTGTTGTTCTAAAAAATCTTTTACGGTGGCGCTGATGTAAAACGTGCCAAAAAACAAGGTTTTTGAGGCACTTTTTTTAAGCCTCGACTTTCGAGGCTTCCCAAACCGAGCTGAACGTCTTGAAGAATCTGAAAAAATTCACAGACCATTATCAAGGTGTCCAGAATGCAACGCAGTTTTCGAAATTTCAAAATATGAATTTGTTTATTAATTACAGACCGTTTTCCACAAAAAATCATCTTGGAAAGAAATAATGATAGGACGTAGTTTTATGGCTTAAGATGTGCAGTTTCGTAACGCGATTGATGTACAATTTGAAAAAATGAAATTAGATCAATATTTCGCGAAATAAACCTAAACGCATATTTCGGAATTTAATGAGAATAGCCACCGTATAAAAAGTCTTCGAAAAAAAGTATCTATTTCACAACAATAGGGACCTCAGAAGGAAGGGGTAACGATGTACCTGCCCTTTTCCCTCCCAGCTATTGACCTGCGGGTGAGCCTGGTACCCTTTCCTTCTAAAGTCCCTATTGTTGTGAAACAGATACTTTTTTTCTAACACCTTTTATACGATGGCTATTCTCATTAAATTCCGAAATATGCGTTAAGGTTTATTTCGCGAAATATTGATCTAATTTCATTTTTTCAAATTGTACATCAATCGTGTTACTAACCTGCACATCTCAAGTCATAAAACAAGTTCCTATCATTATTTCTTTCCAAGATGATTTTTTGTGGAAAACGGTCTGTAATTAATTAACAAATTCATGTTTTGAAATTTGGAAAACTGTGTCGAGGCTTAAGAAAAGTGCCTCAAAAACCTTGTTTTTTGGCACGTTTTACATCAGCGCCACCGTGAAAGATTTTTTAGAACAACAATATACATATCCTTCAATTCGATAGACCTTAAGCTTTCACGTTTACCTGGCCAAAATTTTCTGCGATTTTTTTTTAACGAGTTGCAAGTGTTCAAAGTGAGGGTCGCGTACTTTTGACGCCGACTTTAGTTAGTATTCCTTTAAATCAAATCATTATTTCTTTGATTTAAGTAAACCTAAAGGCTTCATTCAAGTATAGACATATTAATTGATTCAAATGCGTCCTGATCGAGAGTTGAGTGTATATCCTTTCTTATTAAATTGTAACCTTTTTTCAGTTCTCTTCCTAACTGGACTTTTTTATCATATTCGTCAACAATATTTTATCACATTTTATAATAATTATATAATATAATGATAATGAATGACTTCATGTGAATTCACCTGACCTCATGTGAATTCAGTGACTTCAGACATTTCAGGATATTTCAAGTGATTTTACATTGATTCATGTGAATATAATTAAATAATCATACCTTATAATATTTTTATATTCGAGAAAAGAACCTTCTGAGTCAAGGAAATATTTTTTTTGAATGTACGAAATATTGAATTTAAGCAAGAAAATATAGCCAAAGAATGCATTTCTTTAGAACAAAAAAAGATATGTGTCTCGTTAAAATGAAAACTTTTACTGTGAAAGAATATTTTCTTGATGCTAAGAAATAGGATTCACGTAAATGCATTTAGCTTGTACCAAAAAAAAACTTTTTATTGTGTATATTATTATTAATAAATTTATATTAGACTTACTATGTAATTATGTATTTTATATTAAAATAATAACATTATCACATTTAATATACACATTTAATTTCATTTCAAGGTTTAAAGTAGGGTGGTCCAAAATTCTTTTTTTTTTTTTTTAATTTAATGCATATCGCCCAGAAATTTGTTCGAATCCACACAAAAATAAATCAATTTTTTTTTTAAAGCAAAATTATATTTAGAGGTCGCTTAAGCCCCATGAATTAAAAAAAACTGCAAATGAAGTTGAACACGGATTTCCCATAAGAACAAAATACGTTTTTGTAAATTATATTCAGAAAACTCAAGATTAGGTGTATTGAGTTGAATTTGGTATATTACCCTTCAAAATTAGACATAGAATACGAATAAAATATTCCTTCCTAAATTTTATCCCCATTAGTCTGTTTTATAGGGTCCCAAAAAAACCCCATAAGGGGGTAGTCTGGTAACGAAATTAGAAAAAATCGGATTTTTTCTCGCATATTTCGAAAGTAAAATATACTAAGAGTATATTGAACAAATTTTAGACTGAAATATAAAAAATTCACGAAGCTACAGCAAATAGTCGAGAGCGCTTCGTAGTTGCGTGCTATGAAGCCGCACAACAGCTGCAAACGGTCGGGCCCCTCTATTGTACAAGTATATCAGTACAAGTATAAAAGCATAGTATTATAGTATAATTCTTCTCAAAAATTAAAAAGTCAAGATTACTTTGAAGTAGCCTTTGATGATAGTTCGACTTATGTGTTGCTGAGTTTTAGTTTAGTGTTCACTGAATTAAAATCCATTTTAAAGTGCAAAGTGTGTAATGGTGCTATAAAGTTTTAAAAAAACAAACAAATAGGATTGAGATTAAATTTCTGTGTGAAATTCAATTGTGCAGAAGACTTTTCAATTAACTCTTGTCCGAAGGTGAGAAATGCATTTGAAGCGAACAGGCGGTTTACTTTTGCTATGCGGCTGCTTGGCGTTGCTTTAGCAGGTATGAATATTTTTTGTTCGTTGATGGATTTAGGCACTGGAATCACTAAAAGTGGTTATTATAGTATACTTGAACAAATATATATTGTCGTGAGAGCCGCAGCTGATATTGTTTTTAAAAAAACAGTAGAAGAAGAGAAAGAAGAAAACGTTTAAAAAGGCTGCACCGAAGACGAGTTAACAGTTTCTGGCAATGATTCGTGGGCGAAGCGTGGATTCACATCACTCCTGGTATTTGTTTCTTTAATTGAAAAGTATACAAATAAAGTTGTGGATGTATTAGTCAACTTGAAAGTGTGTAAGGCCTGTGAAAATTGGGTAGGCAGAGAAGAATCAGATGAGTACTTGGAATGGTACACGAAAATCACATGGACGAATGTACGGCAAACAACGAAGGAAGTTCAGGGAGAATGGAGGTTGACGGTGTAATTGAAATGTTTAAGCGATCGATGGAATGGTTCAGTATGAAATAAAAAAAGTAGATAAGTAACGGTGATTCAAAAACTTTTAACAATGTATTGGAAGCTGATGTTTATAGCGGCAATCCTGTGGTCGAAAAAAAGAGTGCATTTTGCATGTAAAAAGACGCATTTATAGTCCTGTAAAAAAAAGCGAAAAAAGCACTTAGAATGTTCAAAAGTCCAAAAAACAAGTTCAAGCTGCTGGAGAAAAAGGGGCTGCAAGAAATAAAAAAGCTGAAGGAGAAGTAGAAGGAACGATGACGAAAAAACGCAGATCGAAAAAAGATTCAGCGACTAGTAAGAATGAAAAAGTCAAGCACCTCGCACTAACTAATGAGTTAATGATAAAACTCAGTCATTATTATGGGTTGGCAATTTTAAGAAATGCAGAATCAATTGAAAATATGAAGAAAGCTGTGTGCTCAATATATTATCATTTAACTTAAACAGGTGAAAAGCCGCAGCACATCTGCTGTCCAGGTCCTATTTCGTGGTGCGATTTTCAAAAACTCAAAGTGGACAACAATGGACACTAGGGGGTATCGATAAAAAAGATGTTTGCGCGAAGTTTTGATAGGAATGAAAACTTTCTTTCGGGAGTCAAAAACACACCCCTAAAGTTTCATAACAAAAAATCCTTCTGTCTCCGCATCCTAGGTATAGCTAAAAAACACACAAAACGAAGCACTTCTTCAAATTCGAACAGCAACAATTTTTTTTCGAGATTTAAATTATCAATAAAAATAGTTTGAAGCAAGTGGATTCATACCTGATGCTAATTCTATTAAAATATTTTTTACCCTTCCTAATTGACTTTGAAGTTTCAAAAAACCGAAAAAAGTCGACTTTTTCGCTATTTTCTTAGATTCAAGGTAAATTTCTCGTCTAATTGACGATATAATGTGTGATATACGTTAAGGAATATGTATTTTTAATATGGTGTAACAGTAATATATAAGCAATGTTGACATTAAAGTAATTTTTATTGACTTTGAATTACAAAAAAATATTTAAAAGTGATATATTGCTCTTTATTTGACAATAAAATTAATTTTCGGTATATAAATGATCAGAAAAAATAGTTTGTATCAAGTGAATTTGTACCTTAATAGCAAAAAATGATTCAAATATTTGCCACCCTACCTAAGTGACCTTGAAATTTAAAAATATCGAAAAAAATTAACTTTTTCGCTATTTTCTTAGAGTTGCGGCAATTTTTTCGACTATTTGACCATGGAATGTTGATATACATTAAGGAGAATGTATTTTCAATATGTTACACCAATAATATATGCAGAATGTCGATATTAAAATCATTTTTATTGATGTTGAATTACAAGAAAATATCTAAAAGTGATTTATTGCTCTTTATTTCACAAAAACTTAATTTTTGGTGTCTAAATAAGGTAACAATGTTTTCGAGTGTACCTAGAACTAGACTTTTACAGTAAGGAGGTAATTTAAATAATTTTTATCTGGCCAGAATAACGTGAAAGGATTTTTAAAAAACCCAGAATTAAATTTTTTCGCTATTTTTTAAAGTTAAGTGACTTGTCAACCACGTGACCATCATACGAGTGTTATACATTTTTTCTAATATATTCTGGATAAAATAAAATTAAAAAAACAGTCGGAAGATGTATTGGCTTGTTATAATGTCATTAAATTATCAAAGTATTACGAATAACCTACTTTTATGTTGATTTGTGACATTAGTTTGATCGGATGATTCCACCTCTAATGGCAGAGGAGTAAGCTTGCCGAGCTTCGTTGTGAATTCGGTGAGATTTTCCATTGTCATCGATCTGGTTGATGGCGGTTCCGAAATTTTGCACTTCTCTCAGTTGACGAGTTCCGAAAAAATTAAATTCTGCTTTTTTTTAAATCCTCTAATTTATTCTGGCCGGACAAAAATGATTTTAATTACCTCCTCACTGTAAAAGTGTTAATCTAGGTACACTCGAAAACATTTGTACCTTATTTAGAAGCCGAAAATTAATTTTGTTTATTTTGTTTATTGTGGTCACATATTGAAAATATAGTCTTCTTAACGTATATCAGACATTCCATGGTCAACTAGTACGACAAATAGCCGTAACTCTGAGGAAATAGCGAAAAAGTCGATTTTTTCGCGATTTTGCAATTTCAAGGTCGCTTAGGTAGGTTAAAAAATATTTGAATCATTTTTGGCTATGTAGGTACAAATTCACATGCTTTGAACTATTTTTTCTATATACCGAAAATTAATTTTATTGTCAAATAAAGAGTAATATATCACTTTTAAATATTTTTTTGTAATTCAAAGTGAATAAAAATTATTTTAATGTCAACATTTCTCATATATTATTGTTACACCATATTGAACAAAAATTCTTATCAACGTATATCACACATCATATGGTCAAGTAGTCGAGAAATTTACTTTGAATCTAAGAAAACAGCGAAAAAGTCGACTTTTTCAATTTTTTGAAACTTCAAAGTCAATTGGGGAGGGTAAAAAATATTTTAATTGAATTAGCGCTGTACAGGTATAAATCGCGTTTCTTTAAGCTATTTTTATTGGTATTTTAAATCTCAAAAAAAATGTTTGTTCTTCAAATTTGACGAAGTGCTTCGTTTTTTTGTGATTTTTATATATGTCTACGATGCGGAGACAGAAGGATTTTTTTTTATAAAACTTTAGGGGACTGTTTTTGACTCCCAAAAGAAAGTTTTCATTCCTATTAGAACTTTGCGCAAACAACTTTTTTATTTCGATACGCCCTAATAAACATACTTTTGTTCACCCACAACGAGAATTTTGACAATTGCGTGTGGCATTTAGCTCCAAAACACATTTTTGTTGGCGAAAAGATTGTTAAAATTGCCACATTGACAGCAGGATATCTATGGGAAAACCAGGCATAGCCGATTAGTGTAAGTATGAGTTTTCTAAAAAAAATCTGTTACTAAAGCTAAACGCGTTTTTCTCAAAATAACGTTTTTTCGATCGGTCCGGGTAATTAAAAATATTCTATTGAACCACACAGGCTGAAATTTTAACACGTTGTTGCACACATCAGTGGCTATGTCGGGAGCTGGGATCCTTTTTTTCGTTCATTATTTTCTGATTTATAACCTGATTTCCATTAGATGTCCTGGAGCGCCGCGATCTCCCGCGCCAGCAAGATACCTTTTTTTGAGATGCTCACTATGTCCGTAAATAAAACTAGAAAAATATTGTGAAAAAAAACTTTTTTTGTACAGCTTTAGATATTAATAATAACATATAAAAAGTTGAAAATGTTTTCATTTTATTATTTTCTTTTTAATCCCGAAAACCGCTTTGAAATAAGTGTCAGTTACCAGACTACCCCCATAAGTGGAAAAATAGGTTTTGCGAGTTTTTGGAGCTAATGATGATTTTGTTGCGTTTATTTTTATGAAAATTATTTATTATACATGAAATGCTATTTTATACTGCTAATTAAAAATTCACATGCATTCTTTAAACAATTTATCATTTTTGTTAATAATATTCTCTTACAATAATGGTGAGAAATAGCGGTTTTTTTCACAAATTTACCACGTTTTGTCCAAATTCCATTTGGGGTGAGGTAAATAATTAAAGTTTTTCAAATTAATGGCTTAAACAAATTATTTTTATTGGTAATACTATTCAATTTGAATAATGCTAAAAAGTTGCGGTTTTTTCTGAAATTTTCAACAATTTGTCCATTTTTCAATTAGAGTGAAGTAATAATTAATCTGAGTTAACAAATATAATTGTTTAAACATATATATTACTATTGTTAATAATATTCACTTTGCATAATACTAGAAAATTGCGGTTTTTCTGCAATATTTAACTATTTGTCTATGTTCTACTTGGAGTGACTAAATAATTAATAAAATTTAACAACAACAAAATTGTTGAGGCAAATTATTATTGTTTATAACTATCTTCATCTATATTAATGGCAGATGGTTGCGGTTCTTTTCTGAAATTTATCACTTTTTGTCCACTTTTCACTTCATTCATGGAAAATAACAAAAAACAATTTATGATTGTTTATAACTATCTTCAGTCAGATAAGTGCTAGAAAGTTACGGTTTTTTCTTAAATGTGTAACTCAGCTTTGTCTTTTTAGTTATGAACAAATAATAAGTGAACCTCAAAAAGAATCATTTTTTAAATACTATTGTAATGTTTTAAGCGAATTATTTTTGCTGTTTTACTCACAAAAAAGAGATTCTTTGAAATATGATTCTGTCTAATGTTAATTTATTATTTTTTCATAACTAAACAAGCAAAGCAAGGGTAAACTTTTCAGAAGAACTGCGACTTTCTAGCATTTATCTGTTTGAAGATTGTTATAAACAATAATAAATTGTTCAAACAACTATTTAAAAAAAAAATGAAAAGTTGACAAAAAGTTGAAAATTTCAGAATAAAAATGCAACTGTCTAGCATTACTACAGGGCCAGCCAGTTATAAAAAATAATAATTTATTCAAAGAATTATTTTTGTTAAATTTAATTAATTATTTTGTCAATCCACGTGAAAGATAGACAAATAGTCAAAATTGTCAGAAGAAACGGCCATTCCCTAGCATTAAGCAAAGATAATATTATTAACAATAGTCAGGGCTGCTTTTAGGGGTGTGGGGGCCCTAGGGCCAGCTAAAATGTAGGGGCCTTTTGTAATTCCTACCTGGCTTCTAAAATTTTGATTTACCGACTAGACTGGTTACATTTGTGGGGCCCCTTATTTGTGGGGGCCATGGCCCCGCTGGCCCCGTAGTAAATTCGGCGCTGACAATAGTAATAAATTGTTTAAACAATTATTATTGTTAACTTAAATTAATTATTGACCTCCCTCTGATTGGAAATTGGACAAAGTTTGTTCACAATAATCAATTATTGCATGACTCTAATTTAAAATTGGACAAAACGTATACATTTTTTGATAAAATTACGACTTTCTATCTCTGTTCTAAGAGAAAATTGCTAAGAACAGTAATATATTGTTTAAAAAATTCATGTGAATATCTAATTAGCAGTATTAAGTTGTATCTTATGTATTAAAAACAATTTCCATTTAAAAAAAAACGCAAAAAAATCATAATTATCTCCAAAATCTCGTAAAACCCTTTTTTTCACTTATGGGGTTTTTTTAGGACCATATAAACATACTTATGAGGGTGATATTTAAAAAGTATTATTTTATTAGTATTCTATGGCTAATTCTAAAGAGAAATGTAAAAAATTCAACTCGATATACCTAATATTGAGTTTTCTGAATACAATTTAAGAAAACGTTTTTTTTTTCTTGAGGAAAATACGAGTTAAACTTCATGGGTCTTGAGCGACCTCTGAATAGAGCTTTGCAAAATGGATTTATTTTTGTGTGTATTCGAACAAATTTCTGGACGATATGCATACAAATTCGAGAAAAAAAAGTTTTCCAATGCATTTTTGGACCACCCTAGTATAAAGTCATTTGCATAGATTGTATAGGAAGTCAGCGACTATTTTTCATAGCAGTGAAACCAAAAAGACGGATTCTTCAGAAGAAAGTTTAATTATAGACAGAAAAGGTTACTTTTAACCGAGAAAGGTGACTTTTCTACCATAAAAGTTAAATTTTCCATCCAAAAGGACGAATTTTCATTAAATAATGACATTTTCTACCCAAAAAGGTGAATTTGCAACAAAATATAGGAATAAAATTACTTATAAAGGAAAAACTTTGAGCAAAAAATGGAATAGTTAAAATTTCAGATAAAAAAATTACTTTGAAAAAAAAGAAAAAATTTCAACAAAATAGTTCAATTTTCAACCAAAGAGGTGAATGTTACAAATAAAATGATTTTTTAACAAAGTTTTGTAACCTTCTACAAAGTAGTTCAGTTTTTAATTCAAAAAAAAAGAAATGTTTAATTAAACGAAGTGTCTCGTCATCCCGAAATTCGGGACGACTAGTCCAATATTTTTCATTAGCATTTCCAGCTCCCCCAATTTTTCGGGACGATTAGACACAGCCTTAATTAAATACTTAATTTTTTTAACAAAAAGACGAATTTGCCACCAAATAGAATAATTTGTACAAAAAGTCGAATTTTCAACAAAATTCATGAATTTCCACCAAAAAGTTGATTTTTGAACTAGAAAAGATCAATTTGTAATTAAAAAAAAATAACAATTTTTAACCAAAAATAGAAAAGATATGTTTACAATTAAAAATGTAAATTCTCAAACAAAAAGAGGAATTTTCTAGAAAACAATTGAATTATAAACCCGAAAATTTGAAACTTTTCTAGATTTGACGAAGAGTGGAACTCAAGATTTCAAAATGTTCAATTTATCTAAAAAATGTTAACTTTGAAACTAAATATTTTTCGACTTGTTCATTAAAATAAATTCAGCGGAGGCTGACTCGACGCGAAATTTTAGGGCGCAGTCCCATGCATGTATTATAGATTAGTAGAATAGTGGAATAGTTTTGACCAATGAGGTGACTAAAGGAGTTTGCGCAATCACCTCATTGGTCAAATCTATTCCACTATTCTACTAATCTACCTCCCTATCCTGCATGGGACTGCGCCCTTACGCGGTGTTTATATACGGAAAAAAAGTTTGCCTGATATGTAGCTAAAAAAAACAGCGGGGATCTCTTCGTAATTACTCTATATGCCAGAAATTCACCCTCCCAAAATCTGATCTGATCCTTTATTCAAGATACCTTAGAAATAAGATTTTTATTCAAATTATTTAAAAATGATGAATACATTATGACATGTTAACACAAACATAAATATAAGTCTTTTTAGATTCACAGAAATCATCACTATTTATATCTACACTTCAAATATGAAGAGATATGAGATCTCAACGGGGGCATCTTTCAGTCTTTGCGGATATGAAGAGTCAGTAATAAGATTTACTTTTCGTCTTTCCCAACATTTTTGAAACTCTCTATGTGCCTATGTGCTATGAAAATGTTAAACTCCTATTCAATTTAGTGAGCATTAATAATATTTCTTTCGAATTTGTCTCTGATTTAAAAATATTACTGATCGTGAATTGACAACAAACGGGAACGTCAATGTATCCTTGTCCTTATTGCTTTGTTGGTCTTCAAGAATTAAGGAAATTTGTTAACGCAAATCTTGTGTCCGAGAAAGTGGAGGTTTTACCTCTTAAATAAAACATTTGGCGATTTGAGAAAGGATTATGACAAGTTTATTTCTCTTGGCAAAAATAAAAAGTTAGCTAAGAACCACCACAGTACTATAAATAAGCCACTCTTCAAAGAAAAAGACGATTTGTTGATTCTTGATAAATGTACAATTCCACAATTACATATATTACAATGGTTTGTTAAACATTTGTTTTGGGATGGTGTAGGGCACCTTGTCGGTCGAGATATAGCTGTTTCGTGGCCTTTAAAACTAAAGTTAGTATCAAAGAATTATTATGAAGAGGTATTTGAAGGCAATGCATGCAGAAAATTGTTAAGAGAAGCTGACGAACTATTTGATCGAGAAATTGATGTAGATGTCGGTCCATTTGACATCACACCCAATGTCACTGCATTTGAAATAATGGATGAAATTGTTAATTCGTGTTTTTTGATCAAGAGACTTGATCCGATTGCAGACATAGGAAAGCTCATTAAAGAATTGCACAGCGCACTGTTAAGCACAAATGCAACCGAAACCCTGAAAATGCATGTCTTGATGCAGCACTTGACACAATGCCTAGAACTATTGAATACTTAATGTTTAAGCTTATGGTCGGAGCAAGCCGGAGAAGCGGCACATAGAGAGTTTCTATCATTTTGGAAAAGATGAAAAATCGATCTTATTACTGAATCTTCATATCCGCAAAGTCTGAAAAATGCCACCGTTGAGTTCTCATCTCTTCATATTTAACGTGCAGATATAAGTAGTGATGATTTCTGTGAATCTAAAAAGACTTATATTTATTTTTGTTTTAACA
>CAKNWT010205971.1:2757-25122 GCA_932066315.1 Andricus coriarius | reverse complement strand
TCCTTCCTTTTTTGATATAAATTATTCTTTTTAAATTCAAAAGCATACAAAATAGAATATTTTTGTGAAATTTTTTTTTAAAATGCACTTTTCTCGAAGGTCTTTTAAAACTTCGTTAACATGTGGCTCCTTACAAGTGGTTCGGTTATGGCACGCAATGAGTCGCTCGTAAAAATTGAGTCCCAACCTCTTTCTTTTTCTCTCCCTCTCTGTCTCTCGCTTAAAAATGTCGTTTTCTTAAAATCTGGCAATTTCTGAGAGTTTTCTTGTCTAAACTCAACTTTACACTGTAAAAAATTTAGCGGAAAATTACATCGCTGGGCACTGAAATTATTAATTTTTACTAAAATCCGATTTGATTATATATATATTATTAAAAAATGATTAATTCAAAGCATTAATTAATGAAAACAAGAATTAATTTAAAATAAATCAGAACTAAGAGAATTTATAAAGGGCGCGATGTAAATCGACTAAGTGAGGTTATGTACATAAACATCACAAACAAAGCGCAATCTGATATATTTCGGAAAAAATAATAACTGAAATAAACTCCACTTCACGGTGGTCAGAATAACGATAATTAAAAAATATATATATACAAAAGAATGATTACTTGTATAATTAATAAGCAACGTGCAACGAAGACTCATCACCAAAGGACGCCAACTTAGCTATAATTTGAGAAACGCAAAATTACAAATAGAATTCAAAATTATAACAAGATAAATCTGAAACTTCGGATTTCCGTTCGGAAAATTCCTCTTACAGACGATGCAATATTACATCGCTGTACGAGGGTCCCTTTATGTCCATCGCTGGGCGATGTAATTTTACACAGCTGCCGTAAAATCACATCGTCCATCAGTATACATTTACGTATTTCGGTAAATTTACACTGATGATCGGTGGAATTTTACGAATCTTATGTAATTTTCAGCAGATTTTTTTTTACAGTGTAGTATATGACGTGACTTTGTAGGCGATGCATCGTGAATATTCAGGTTCTTTTGATTTTTCTAAATGTTTACCAAATAAAAGTGAAATTTTAAAGTTTTGAAAGTGTTGTTTTCAATAATAAATATAATAAATTTTGTTAACCATTTTGTGTGATTATTACATTGTGTTTTTAACAATTGCTAGATTTTTAAATAGTGTTTTCCTAAATGTGAAAAGGAGAAAAATGTTAAACGTTAGATTGTGGATTTTTCAAAAGAAGACAAATACAGGGAGTAAACCTTTTTCTAATAAATAGAGAAGGATTTTTTAAATATTTTTCAATTGTTAAATTGATTGTATTTAAGTGGGTATCTCTCATGATATAACAAAGTATGGGCTGGATTAATTAATTGGTTATAGTAATTTTCTTTGACTAGATAACAGAAAGATTTCTTCTTTATAAAATGATCATTTTCTCAATCATCATTTTCGATGACATTGAACTTAGTCAAATATTGTATTAATAACGTTTTATGTATATTTTATTTACAGGTTTATTCATTTTTCATACCTTTAGTTATTCCTTATAAATAATCCCTGATGAGGAAGTCTATAATGACTTCGAAACATGTTGGACCCCTCGTAGTATAAAAAAGACGGAAAAAGGAAAAAGTGAGAGGTTTGGTTTTTTGGTTGACTTTTTTCCCTCTTTTTTCATTATGTTATTCTTGTCTCTAATGAGCCGGAAAGTGAGGTTTTTGGAAGTTTATTTTTGGATTTTGAATCAATTTTTGCTTATTTTGCAATAAATTGTTAATTTTTTGCTTAGTTTGCGAAAGTTATTCAAGAAAAAATGGATTTCACTTCAATCTTAATTGAAATATTTTAAATAGAGACACTAAACTCATGATTCTATCCAATCTGTAGGGTTTGCTTATGAATAATTTTTTAGATTTCTTTTAAATTGAGTTTATATTTTACTCAATTTTCTTGAAAGAAGTCTTCTCTCTAAGTGAATTTTGGTAATAAGAATGTATTCATTTTTAAAAATTTATTTAGAAATGCTTTTGAATAGGTTGGATTGTTTTCTTTTCCTAAAATGGAAAATTTAATGATCTGAATGGATTGGTTTTGGAATCAACCACAAAAAATCTAGTATTTTAGGGAAAATAATTTCAAAACATTACTTTGGTTAGACTGGATAAACGAATAAATATCCATTCGTGGCTTCTACCAGTATATACGTTTATGCGTTGATCTTCTTCAACTAATTGTTTAAAAAATATTGTTCAAGATCTAAACAAAAATCTTCCTTGGTTCTTACGATTTTTGAAGCAAAGAGCAAGTCTTTGCCATTCTTTGATGATGCTGGATGTGTAGAAATCGTAATCTTCTTCAAGTATTTTATAGAAACTTTTGCAGTTGTTCATGATGTTGCTTGCTTGAAGTAAATTAAATAATTATAAGGAAAATAATTTCAAAAAATCATTTCGGTTAGACTGGTTAAGTGATCAAATATCCATTAGTGTCTGCTAAATCTCCGAAAGTTATTGCTAGGAACAAAAAAGATTTTTGTTTAGATCTTCATAAATCTGTTTTGAACAATAACTTGAAGAGGTTACAAGTCTATTTCGAAACGCCTCGTTATCCATCATCAAAAAATAAACGAATATACTGGGAGAAGCCACTAATGGATGTTTATTAATTTAATCAGTCTAACCAAAATAATTTTTTTAAATTATGTTTCTTGCAGTTATTTAATTGGCTTTAAACAAACAACATCTTGAAAAATTGCAAATTTTTTTTTGCAAAAGACTTCAAGAAGGTTACGATTTCTGCACATGTAGTATCATCAAAGAATGGAAAAAATATTAATTTATAAATTTGTTTTCTGGTAAACTAGATAGTAAATCACTATCATTAGCGTCTGTTATGAAATTTTTTGAGCTTAAGAAAACCAATAATATATTGAACAAGAATGATTGACTTTTGGATTTAATCTTGTCCAATTTTAACAGTATCACTACCAGATGCGAATTTCCCATTATTCCTGAGAATGAATATAAGTCAGCCTTAACTATAAGTCTTATTTCTCAATCTGGATCTTATACTGTTGATTTCATAAATAACATTCTACTAAAAACGCAAAATTTTAAGAGAGCAGATATTAGTGGACTATGTGTGGCTTTGAATGATATTGACTTAATTTTACTTATCCACTGTGGTTTAAAAAAGATATTGTCTATAACATTCATTTGAAAGCTAAGTATAGATCTAAATTTAATGTAACCAAGGATCCATATCACCAATAACTTTTTAATTTAAAAAAAATATATGTATTGATTTAAACACTTTTTCCAAGCATTCCGGGGATCATGATGTATGAAAACGTTGAGCTTCTCAATCCTATTGATATTGTAAAATTATTCGCAGATAATTTCATGAAAGTTTATAGTCCATCTGATCTCCCAAAACGTGATTGGAATGAAAAATATCCTGTCCCTATCGAAAGACTCTCATTTGCTGGCCATATTAACACAGTTCAACTTGAAGGATTAAATAATACCTATATAACCTCAAGGACAATTCGGAATGCCATAAAAAAGATGCTCTGTAAGTTTTGATCTGATCCCATCATCTCTTATTAGGGAATTATCTGAATTTCTGCTTCCTCCCTGAACATTTTGTTTAATTTTTTATTTAAATTGGATATTTTCCTTTTGTTTTGAAGACGGGCGACCCATATCGGCATTTTGTAGCTTCTCTAAAATATTCGAATTATGTATTTTCAATTTCATATCTCGTGTGGCTTTTCATGCGATCTCATTCAATCAGCATGGATTTATCCCTAGCCGATCCTTTGCTAACAACTTGCTGAGCTTTACTCAAAATATTCGTCAATCACTGATTGTACGTATTCAAGTTGATGTAATTTACACCGATCTCTCTGAAGCATTTGATAAAGTACACCATGCAATATTATTAAGTAAGCTACAGATACTTGATCAACACTGTTATTTATTTTCCAGTGACACTTTTCTTCAGCATTGTGGACACTATTCTGTAGAACTTATCCCTCCTTCTGGAATGCCGAAAGGATCTAACCTTGGACCACTTCTATTCATTATGGCTTCAATTACTTTTATGCAAATGACCTCAAGTTGACCTATCCTATCTCTGATATTACTTCTTGTATTTACCTTCAAGAAAGTATTAATAGATTTCATGACTGGTGCACATCCAATAAACTTTAAATTAATATTCAGAAGTGTCGGATTATGACCATTTCTCGTTCCCGCAAAGGAGTTATCAATGAATTTTCAATACAAAATACAAGGGGTAGTTCTCGAGAGAGTATCTGTAATGCTTGACCTTGATGTTACAATTACACAAGATCTCTCTTTTGATTTGCATATGGAAAATATTTTATCTAGCGCTGAAAAATCACTTGGTTTTTTATTTACAATCTATAAAAGATTTAAAAACATTTCAACAATGTTCGCCTTCTTTCAAACTTTGGTACGATCTAAGCTGGAATATTGCTCAGTTGTTTGGATCTCTAATCTCCATAAGCATAGAAACCTCATAGAAGCGTGTCACAAAAAATTTCGAAAATAACTCAATATGATAATGTATGGAATCTACCCACCTTCGGGATCTGATCTGCATACTCATTGTGAACGATTTAATGTTTGGACTCTCCAGGACACACAGATATTTGCCAGAATTTTATTCTTGTTTAAATTGATTCGTGGTATAATTGACTGTCCTGCACTGTTAAAAATCGTTCCATTTAATATACCTACGCGATCAACAAAATCTAGGGATCCAATCTACATGGATTTCAGCTTAGATCATGAATCACAAATCTGTACCATGTGTTATGACTTGAATAGAGTGTTCGCTTGTCTCATAAGGATATCCTTCTCTTCACAGTCTCAGTACATATACTTTTTGTAATATAGTTTACTAATTTATCTCTAACTCAGCCGCACAATAAATAAATATATGAATATATCTTTTTTACACATAACATTATATGCTTTTCGCACTGAAGAAGCAAAAGGTAAAAAGTGTTGCATCTAAAATTTCTGGAGGTAATCTCGCCATGCAAAAAAAAAATGAAGATCGGTAAGGGTAAAACGAAAATTTAGTGATCTTTTGTGTTACCCTTACCGACTTTTAATTTTTTGCATGCCGAGATTACCCCCAGCACTCTTATCTGGAACGCTTTTTACCTTTTGTTTTTTCTGTGCATCTAGCTTTTCGTATACTACTACTTTGTATCATTATAAATATAGTTAATACAATGTACTTTTGAAGTTCTGTAATTGACCTCTGGCTGTTGGGCTTTTTCTATCAATATATTGAAATTGAAAAGACTTGTTTTTTACTCGGAAAACCGTAAGAACCAAAGAAGATTTTGGTTTAGATCTTCAACAGTCTTTTGTGAACAATAACTCGAAGAGGATACAGAGCTGTATTGAAATGCGGCGTTAAACAACACCAAAAAATAAACGCATATACTGGTAGAAGTAACTAATATATATTTATTAAAATCTAGTATGTTATTACTTTTAGAACCATAATTCTATAGAATTTGTATCATTGGTTAAAAATTCTACCGTTATGTTCAGTTTACCGAACGGATGATTATAAATTCCACTGAAAATTAAAGTTAGTAGCTCACTGGAATATATATTACAGTCAATTATCAGTCGAATGTTGAGGATTCCCGTCCAGAAAGTTCCGCTCGGCGGGATAGAAGTGACTTATTCGAAAAAAGTAACTCATTGGATTCATTGGTAGCTTTACGCTCCAAGTAAAGTGGATAATCGGGGCAAATGTTGGTGCACCATAAAAAAGAGAACTCCCATACGCATAGTGCGACTTAGTTATTTCGTTTCGCGTAGTCCTCCCGTTACTTCGAAGAATCGTGGGAAATTGGGAACTGAACTAGCCTAATTAAAATTAACTCGACCTTTGTTTTCTGCGATATCAACAAACCTGTTTGGTCTACATGCGTACCTACACCAACATTGTATGCAATATGCACGCATATTTTGTGCGCGTGCATCCGAGATTATAGTGTAGACAATAGCATAAAATTTAATGTTCAATTAGATGTTAAGTACATAGCCACTACTAGTCGGTGGCAGTTAACCGACTCAAGTGTAATACCCCTTTGTTTATAATCTATCAGAGTGGCCGCAAAACTTCATTTTCAAAAATCTCTGAGTGATTTTTTTATTTTCCCATACCATTAGTATTTGAAGACCCAACTTCTAATCTTGTAACGTTTGGAACATAAAATCTTTTATAAATACAGGGAGCACAGCGCAAAAAGAGCTCAAAAAAGGGGAAATAGGATCATTTTTTCACGATGGAGGAGAAAAATAGGAGAAAGATTAAACATTTATTTTTACATTTAGAAGAGAAGAATTAGAGAAGAAGAGAAGAATCTTTTTATAAGAAATTTGATATATCCTGCCATTAAAAATTTTTTTTAAATTGGATATACTTAGGTCATTGAAAATTCATTCACGGCGATATAAAAAAGCCCAAGAAAACATAAAATTGGTTAAATAATCCATTTTATATGTTTTAAATCGTTCTCATAATCAAGAATATTTCCTCTTCTAAAAATTCTTTCATTAATAATTGAATTGTGATACTCACAAGTCTATTTGAAAATCTCTGTTCAAGACCTTGTTATTTCCACCATACAATAATTAATATTTTGAATTTAAATTGGAAACAAAACTCTTCGATAAACTCAAACTCAAATTAAGCGTTCTACTAATTTTTGAAAAGAAATCTCTCGAAATTCTTTGGAATCTTTAAATTATCCTTTAAAGTCCTCTAAAAATTCGTTATAATACCTTGAAATCGTCATAATCTATTAAAATAAGTAGAAATGGTTTGAAATATATACCTTGGATATAAATTAAATTGAAATTATTCATTAATTTATCTTTAAAAAATCCTGTTGAAATAAAATGTACGCTCGCGTTCACGTCCCTCTATTTTTATTTTCTAATATTAAAAACATAAAGAATATTGAAAAATCCATAACAATACATTTTTTGATATAAGGAATTGTAAAAATTTTTGAAACGAAATCCTTATTCTTTAGAGTTGTTGAAATCCGTAGAACTTCCTTGAAACAAAATTTATTTTATTCCCTTAAGTTCTATCAAGGTTCATTAGAACCCCTGCAAATACCGTAAAATCTTTAGAAATCGTGAAAATCCATTAAAATATGTAGAAGTCATTTTAAATTCAAAGAATTTCTCTAAAAACCGTTTAAATAAAATGCAAGCTAATTTTAAACACATAAATTATTTCAAAATCCACAATATCGAATTGTTTTATATTAACTCTCTAAATCTGAATTAGTAGAAAACTACTCATTGGTAGTAGTTTTCTACTAATTCAAATAGTGCCGATTCGTTTACTAGTAATTAGTAAAACTCTACTATTTCAATGAGTAAGAATAACTGACTAAATGAATTAGTAACTATATCTACTAAAGGAATTGGTAATGCTATTACTAAATGAATTGGTCAATTTATTGCTGATTACTATTTTAAACGGTAGTTTCAAGTAAATGAAAAAATTTATTTTAACATGAAGAGAATTTTATTAAAATACACTTATCTATGTATTTAAATAATAATTCAAAGAAATTTCACTTTTATCTTCTTATACTTAAATTTGTTAAACCTTCCTATATCAGTTCGACATCTGATTCTCTTTTTCTTCCTCGGATGTTTTTGCGTTTTGATGTGTTTACATTTTCTATTGATCTTTTGAAAACTGACGTCTAACGAGCACATTAGGTATTTCACTTTAACCACCAGCTAACTTCACTTCGTTGGTTGCTGAGGGGAAAACAAGGAACCAAATGCATGGACGAAGATGTTAGCAAAATAGGGCAAAAATGGACCAAATCCCATGCATTCGGTCCATTGTTTTCCCCTCAGCAGTCAATGAAGTGAAGTTAGCTGGTGGTTGAAGTGAAAATACCTAATTGATCGGGTTGTCAGACGATACGATACGAACAAAAACAAAAAAAGGTAAAAAATCTCGGCTCGGAAAATTTGTAAAATTTCGAACGATTTCGAACGATAACGAGAATTTCTCGACTCGATATGCATCACTACCAATACCGTTTCAGTTTTAAATATCGCATCGTCAATACACAATTATTATTGATATATAACTATATAGACTTAGAATATAAATTGTGAAAACATTATTGCCTCTCAATTAAAACTCAAAAACCAGCAGAAAGTATTTTAAAAAATTATTAAATTATGTTTCCATAGCAATTCATTGCTACTCATTCAATTAGTTACCATTTCATTTAGTAGAAACTGATAAAATTAATAATTTAACAGTCAGACACAATGCTACTAATTGAATTAGTAAAATTTCTACTAATTCAGATTTAGAGAGAAGAGTCCCAAACATTTTTGAAACGAGATAAATAATTTAAGTAATGATTAATTCTAATTAGTAAGATATGTTTGAAAAAACTTTTATTTTTGTAATTTTAATATTTTCACATATTGTTAAATTTTATATAGCAATATTTTTTAAATTTTCAATAAGGAATTGTTTATATTTGAAAAATGTACATGTACAATTAATAATTCAGAAATTGCAGATTTTAAAGCGTCTAGAAATATTCTCCAGTTTTACAAAATCAAAATTGTTTAATTTCAAATGCATTTTATTTGTAATTATCTAAGCACAATTTTAAATAAAAAATTGTTTAAATATAACATTTTTTGTTTTATTTTGCTCTCAAAGAAAAGCTTAGGGTTCTTCATTCTAGAAAAAGTAACAGAGAGTTTTGTTTAAATTCTTATAAATCTTTATATTAATTAAATATTACATAGAATGTATATTTAAAGAAAAAATATTCAACATCTACTCAAAACTGCACTTTAATTTGCCGAACTGTCGTGTAATCTCTTCGCAACGTTTTTATTTTTGAAAAATGATTTAAGAAATATATATAAAACCTACCAAAGATATTCCTAAATAATCTTTGAATCAATAGAACGAGCCCTATAACATTTATTAATAAATATATTTAAATGAAAAATTTCAATTTGAAATATTTTTTTCTAAAGTTCGCCTTCAGTTATCTTGAAAAAATTGCTATTAAGTAGAAGAAAATTTGCTCAATTTTATTAGTAATTTTTAACAATGCTCATTTTTGGGCTTGAGATAAATAGTGAACATCCTTAATAATGTGACTAATGTTCTCTTAAATTTAAAAGAATTCAATGAAATTTATCAAAATTCCAGGTGTATTTTAACGAATTGAGTAGAATAAATTTATAAGACTTCAAAACAAGTCAAATTACATAAACTCAAAAGAATTCAAATTAATTGGAAAAAATTCAAACATCCAAAAATTCCATTGATTTCAATTAAATTAAAGCAAATTGAAAGAAATTTAAGGCAATCAGATGAATTCGACGATATTCATATAACAATCAAGGAAAATTAAAAAAAAGTCAAGTGAATTGAAAACAATTCAAACATATGAAAAAATTCATAGAATTCTGTGAATTTAAAATGAGATTAGAAAAATTCAAAAGAATTTAAAAGAATTTGATGAAATGACTAAAACATCGAGGTGAGTTTAAGGGGCCTAGGAATCTTTTGAAACCCCCTAAAATATTTTAAATCCTTTGAAATAATTTAAAATCCCTTGAATCAATTGAAAGCTCTTAAAAATTCCTTGGATGTCTTAAAAATACATAAAGATCTTTTATAATTCTTTGGAATACATTCAAATTATTAAGATCTATTCGAAAGTCCTTCGAATCATTCAAAAGACCCTCAAATATTTAAAATCTTTGGAAATCTCATGGGTTAATTTATTGAAAGAAAAGTAATCTTTTGCATTTAAAAAAGTGCCGATAATAACTTTATCTTTAAAAAAACTAAAACATGATTTGACAAAAAGTGACTATATTCCTTTTTGATCCTGGTTATTCTTGACAGTTATTTAAAGTATTTCTTACAGAGATGCTCTGACTTTTCCTTGATTTTCCCTGCCACACTGACTTTTATTTATTTACTGACACTTATTTTTGGGCCTTATATTTTAGAGGATTATATGGTTTTGGCTAATTACTTACGCCCCTGAAATTGATCGGAATCAGTATACCGTTTGATGAACCAGAAATATACTTTTTTTAGAAGAAAAAATATTATTTTAGCAACGGTACGGAATAATATGAACTGGTTTTCAAAGCAGTGCAATGCCAGTTTCCCTCTTTATGAAGATTCTTCGGTCAGTGGGTCATAAGTGGTTGACGCACGTGCGCCTAAATTCAAGCAATTACTTATTCGATTCAAGTCTGGTTCAAGAATGGCAGGCCCACGCCAACACATTAGACCCAAAAACAATCCGCTATGTCCTACTTAAAAAAACGACATGCGAAATCTTGATAAATGGCTTCCTTGAAGATACATAAAATAGTTTTTCTTTTTAAATAAAGTAAGATCTCTAATTCATGTTTAGAACCAAATGAAGAACATGACGGTGTTGAACATACTCTTTTGAGTATACCATTGACTTTAAAAAATTTGAATAGAACACGGATAGCAGTTGCTCTGATGTTTAATTTATTCTATATTAGATGAATTATTCAGAAAGCAAAGTTGTGAAAAATTGGCCATATAAATTATGCATATAAGAGTAAGGTCTTCAACATGTTCACACAAAGATAAAAGATTTTTTTATATGGAATTTTATTTCAGAGGTTTAGAAATTTGATTTCAAATCTGCACCTTATGGATTTTCATATTTCATATCTCATCTGAAATATTTTTTATACATAATTATAGGAAATATAATACAATTTCATGGTCTTAATTACCTGCGCAGATTTTGTTAAAATGACAATTATTACTTTTTATAAACTAAACTCTTTGTTAAATCTTCAAAAATCTACATATGGTTAAAAATTTTTTGAAATCTTTTAATACAAGTTTTAAATTATTTTTTAATCTTTTCAAAACTTCTAAATATCTCTTAAACTTACACGAGTTTTTTCTAAAAATTTGTTAATCTTGCAAAATTAAAAAGTGTTGCTTTTCAAAATTCTTAATACGCTTCTAAATTTTGTTTCGAAATCTTGAAAAATCTACATTTTGTTTTAAATTTTTTGAAATCTTTTCAAACTTTAAATTATTTTTGGAAAAATACGAATTTTCTACAAAACAATTGAATCCTCAACCAAAAAAGATTATTTTTCAACCAGTTGCATTTCTAACCAAGAATGATTATATTTTTATTGAAAGAGACGAAGTTTCTACAAAATAGTTTAATTTTTAACCAAATGGATGAATTTTCTATCAAAGCGGAAATATTTTAAACGACAAAGTTTCATTTTCAATAAAACAGTTAAATTTTCAACTAAGCAGGTGAATTTTCAGTTCCAAAATACGAATTTTCAAAACAGAATAAAAATCATGTTTAACCGCAACTAACTGAATTTTTAATTAAAAAAATATGAATTTTTGACGAAATACATAAATTTTCAACTAGAAAATAATTTAATTTTAAGTTAGAAAAAATAATTTGCAACCAAAAAGAATGCATTTTTAACAAATTAGTTAAATTTTCAGCCAAGGAGATCAATTATTATTATTATATTTTAGGTTTGCCAAATGAAAAATTTAGCTAATTACAGTTCAATTCAACTAGAAAGGCAAATTTTCAACAAAATAGTTGAATTCTAAACCATAAAAGATTAATTTTCAACCAAACAATTGCATTTGTAACCGAAAAAGTGCAATTTCTACTAAGAGAAGAATGTTAAAACACCTCTTAAACTCACTCGAATGATTCTTAAAATCTTTTGAAATTTTCTTTAAAAATTAATTTTTCATATAAAAAATCTTTAAAAACTTACATTTTGTTTGAAATGTTTTGAAATATTTTCAAGATTTACGTTATTTTCTAGGTCTAAGTCTCAAAAACTCCCAGATTATTTTTCGACATCTTTTCAAATCTTTAAATTAAACCTTTAAAATAAATCACTTAAAATTTTCCCAGAAATGTCATTGTCGGTATCAGTAATTTTTTTGTTACAAATTATAATGTGGTAGCAGAATATTAGGGAAAGAATTACTTCCCATTATTAAAAGATCACTTGCAATTACAATTTTCGCTTGTTTTCATTCATCACGATTAATAGAAAATATCACATTTTCCAAAACTTTAATTATGATTCCCGGCTAAAATTTGTATTCCCGTTTAACTTCCGGTTTTATTTTCATTCCCGGCTATACTTCCCGACTTCCGTCGTTAGTAGATATCCCGTCTTTAAGAAAATCTCTTACTTTTTCAGTGAAAGATTTATATATTATTTACTGTAAAATTTGTTTCATTTTTGTAATAAAGTATCGTATATATTTCTGTGGATACGTATAAATTCATTTATTTATTTAGTGATATATAAGCAAAAAATGTGACAGACAACAATTTAAGTGGAGCGAAGCAAGAATGACAGACACCTGAGTGCTTTGTAATTTAAGACCATTCTGGATAAAGTTACTTAATTAAACCGGTACCGAGAAAGCAGACAAGCAGGGAAAAGGAAATCCCTCATTTCTATTATTCCCTCCCAATGTAAGGCAGTAGTATTATAGAAAATAGATGATGAAATCAACTGCGTCGAAACAATAGATTTGAAGCAATACTTGAAATAAGAATACAACTTGCAACAATTTTTAATTGGAAAGTGATTCTATACCCACTATATTTCCCTTCAAAATTTTCGTATAAATTTCTATTTATATCTAAATTTGCATCAGTGTGAAATGGGTCACTTGCAAGCTTCAATATCATTAAAAAAAGACTTGATAACTTTCATAAAAACCTTATCAATCCTCGAAATGAGTGCCTCTAAATGGCAAATATCGAAAAGATTATTTTCAGAAAATGAGACCTATTATTAAGTGTTATTTCTGGTCTTGAAGTTCATCAGTAGTTACAACCGTGTCGTGTCTGACCTACAACTTTATTTGCTTTCTCTCATAAAATATCTCGCAAATCTTCATATTCCCAGAACTGTTCTCGAAACGAATAATGTGGATAATTTCAAATATTGACATAAAGGTTCCAAGTTTCTTCAAAAACATCAGACAAAGATACCAAAAATTGAATTAGTTTAGATTATTTATTCATTGCTTTTAGTTAATTCAACGCAATGAGTTAGGTAGAAGAAGTTATATATTTCTAAGGATCCCAGATCAAACTTCATCATTCTGAATTCAGTTGATTACTTTTTCTTAACGAGTCCTCTTCTTGAATGCGGAGAACTTGAATAAAAATCCACAGATCCGGGATCATATTTAAATGAAATCATTAAAGCTAACTGACTCACTCCCAAAGAATCAGTAACCAACACACTTTTCGCAAGTAGCCCAATCTTTTGAACATCTTAACGGTATTAATGAGGCAACTCAGAAAACGAAACTAAACCCACACACCTTGGACTGTGAGGCTGATAAGGAGGACCAAGCTCAGAGTCCTGAGTCCTTGTGATTCCATTATTGGTCCTTCGCACTTTGAAGCTAGCACAAAACTACCCCTTTTTCACCCGATCACGCGCGCACTCTTGCCTCTGGAAAAAAAGCAAATTAGAAAACTTATCCGCTCAGTTCTTCACAGCAAACACCGACCGATTAACGGTCATCTCGATGACTCGACTCGATCGTCTAACATGCTTGATCTATGAACTACCGAAAACTTTTGGTAACGGGTCAGTAGTGCACCGGATGTAGTGGTTTAACAGAGAGTTAGGATGTCGGAATAGGTCCGGTTCGCTCTTGTTGGAAGAACACGTTTGGAAGGTAGTGCAAGTTTGGAAGGTAGTGCACGTTTGGAAGGTAGTGCGTCGGCCGGTCTGTAGCGTTCTTCACCGAAGACTGAAGGGATCCCATGCTGGCAGGAAGTCATCCAGGTGTTTCGCTGGTAGGTTTGCCCCCACCTGCTGGTGATTCGCCTTCACCGACTACGACGACTATCGCCACCCTGATAGAATAGACCAACACCACCAACTTTTGCTCGCCTCCTTTCTCGGATAAGAACCTCTGCCAAGTGAATTATTGACAAGTGCGGCCTTCCTTACTGTGGTAAACGCGGATTACTTCCTCCTTGCGATGATGAATCTTCCGCAGATTGAAAAAGGGTGTCGTGTCAAGAAATCGAAAAATTGAAAATGGAAGACTTTTTGTTCATTTTATTTATGGGCAGGTCTCGGACTCATTTGATAAATTCAAAATAGTGTCAATAGTAGTATAAATTTGGAAATATAGGAGGAAAAGAGTGTCATGCAATTTTCAAAGTCTATTACATTGAGGGGTTAATTATTTTTAACCAGCATAAAAAACGGAGGTTCCGTATTTGCCTGTCATGTATTTATGTCTGCGACGCCCATATATTAAAAATAAATATTAAATATTCTAGTATCAATATTTCAGATACACATGCCACTTCTAAAAAAATGTTATTAAAAAAACACACAACAAATAAATAGAGCCAGAATTGGTTACAAAATAATATTTTACAAAAAAAAAAGAATATTTTCCATTAGTACATAATATTATGATTATAATTAATGAATAGAAATATAACAAAAGAGAATTTTATTTATTTGTTCCTCAGATGTCACTTCTAAAAAGTATGAAAAAAAGTTTTAAATAAAAAACTGACTTTAAAAAAAGCGCTAGACAGTAAAAAATAATTTAGAAAAAGGAAGTTTATAATTTCAATAGAACGATAGAGATAGAATAATTTAATAATAGAGACATGAATCAAGAAGGAAATAATATCGCATTTCAATTAAGAACAAGAACGATTTACAGTTAAAAAAGTACAAATAATTTTAAATTTGGCATGAATTTTAGCAATCATGGCTTATTCTTTCAAGAAAAATATTCCCTACAACTTCAATTTCAATTTAAAAAATGTGTTCTTTAAAACAAATTGTTTGAAAGATTCCAGATATAGAAAACTTTACTTTCAAATTTGTACACAGAAGAGTTATTAAAATTCAAACATTTTTGACAAATTGGTGAGAAGCGATAGTAAGAAAAAATTCAACTGCAAAAAACATTGTTAAAATAAATGCTTTTTGTAAGTTTTAAAATTTCTTCATTAAAAATAATGTTTTTTATTTGAAATCACATCATCAGTAATATTATTTTGATTCTTAAAATAATAGAAAAACTAATTTTTTCAGATATCTGATTCTTGAAAAACTCGTCAATCCTGGTAATTCTCTTGAAATCTATGAAACCCCTTAAAATTCGTAGAAATGCCTTAAGCCTTATAATAGAGTTTAAAATCCTACGAGTCCCTTAATACCAGTGGAATTCCTTGAAATCCCTGAAATCCTTATCAATCTCTTGAAATTTCATTGACTTTATTCCCTAAAATTATCTAGAAATTCGTTGAAATTCCTTTAAATCATTCAAATATTATTCATATCCTGGATACCTTTTTAAAATCCTTTTGAATTTTCTGAAATCCTATGAAATGCTTTGAAAACCCTTTCAAAAATGTTATCATGTTAAATTCTTTGGAATCCTTTAAAATACCCTGAACCCTAAAACGTTTTAAAATCCCATAAAATTGATAAAATTCCTTAAAGCGAATGAAATCGGGTAAAACATCATGAAATCTGTAACATCTTTCAAAATTTCTTCAAAAATGATTGAATATTTGAAATCTTAGGAAATGCCGTTAAATTCCACAACATTGTATAAAAATATTGAAATCCTTTGAAACCTTTGATTTATTTTGAAATACACTTCTTTCAAAATATTTTAAAATATTGTAATTCCTTGAATCTTGTGAAATTTCGAAATCTTTTGAAATACCGTACAACCTATTGAAATCTTTAGGATCTTCTAAAATTTCTTAAAATTTTTTTTAATCTTTTCAACCCTCTGAGACCCCATAAAATCAGATGAAATCACATGAAATCCTTAAAAATCCCGAAAAGTCCTTTAGAATTTTATTGCATTTTATTTCCTCCCTAAAGTTCTCTAGAAACTCATTGAAATTCCTTAAATTCCCTTGAAATATTTTATATCTTTAATATCCTTTTAATATCCCTAGAAATTATTGCAGTCCCTAAAAATCCCTTTAGGACTGAATCCATTTCAAATTATGCAGACCAGCCGGAGACATGTTTACGTGAGTGGAAAATAAGAAGATACGTATTTTTCTTAATTAACATAGCAACATTTTTACATTTTCTACGGATATTTTAAAATTTGAAAGGTACAATGAGTTTTTTGAAAATCTTACTTTAAAACTGTGTCATTTTTGCAATTTATGAGATATGAAGGTTTTTCTTGTTTCAGTTTATCCTTTTTTTTGCACTCTTTCAAAACCTACAAGAAAAATGTGAGAATAATAAAAAATAGTAACGTTATTTTGGAATTTAAAAAATAAGAAAAACAATTTTTCTCAAAAACCCCACCTTTTTACCTGAAACTATTAGGATCAATAAGTACTGATATAATCTACCGACCAATTTTTTTTGTATTTTTTTTTGTTTTTTGGGAGAAAAAAATTATTTTTATTTCAAACCTTGCCTTTTTGCAATTTTTGAGATTTTAAGGTTTTTCTTATTTCATTTTATCCAGTTTTTTGCACTGTTTCAAAATTCACAAAAAATTTAGAAATGATACTCAATGGTAATGTTATTTTGGATTTTTGAAAAAAAGAAAAAAGATTTCTCAAAAACTGAGGTTTTTTATTTTCTTCAATTTTTAGGAATAATAGGTACTGATATAGTCTAATAGGCATACATTTTCCGTTTTATTATTTAAAAATTCTTTAGCGGATTCTGAAAGAGTGCAATAAATGGATAAACTGAACCAAGATAAAGCTTCGTATCTCATAAATTGCAAAAATGGCACGGTTTTTATAGTAAAATTTACAAAAAACTCATTTTACCTGTAAAATTTTAAAACATTCGTGAAAAATGGAAAAATTGCGCTATGAAATTTGAAAAATACATGTCTCCTTGTTTTCGCGAACAAACATATATTTCATAGGCAAGCTAATAATTCTGAACATGTCTCCCGCCGGCCTCCATGATTTGGAATAGATTCGGTCTGAAATACTTTGAATTCTCATGAATTATCTTGAAGTTTGTAAAATCTCTTAAAATTGATTTGAAAATGTGAAAAACTTTAAAATCTCTTAAAATCTTCAAAATCTTGAAATCTCTTTAACTTTAGATTTTTGATATGGCGGATATGTTACTTAAGCAAATCAACGGAAAAGTTTGAACATATTTGTAAAGAGAAATTTGGAAAAATTGTTGCATTAGCGAGTAATTTGAGACAATAATCGCATTACTGTCATTTTTTTTAAATAGTTGCAAAATAGTGCCGTGAGTCCGAGGCCTTTATGGGCCTTATATTTCTGGGGCTTATGGTTTTGGGACTTATAAGATTTACATCCCCGGAATACTAATCTCATAGTGCAATGCGTGGTAAAATCTATAGTAATAATCTTTAGAATTCAATTTAAAAATTGTATAGCTTATGGATCAAATAATTTTTTAATTAAACTTTAATGTATAATTTTCTTTAGTGATGGTTTCGGCTAAATTCAATATTAGTATCACAATCATCAAACAAATGAAAGAAATACAAAACTAACTTAGAAGATTTTTTTGTATTCGCAATTTTCACCTTTAGCTTGTTTTTTTGTAAAAACTTTCACCTGCGTATTATATTTTAATCCTGATTGTTATATTAGCAAACGTTTTGCAATCTGTTCTCTTGATTTCGAATAAGTTCTGGTTGTAAAATAAATTTACTACACGTATAATATGCATATTATTTCCATTAATACGTTAATGGCAAATTGCTAAAGAAATGTCTAGCACTGTACATTTTTTATTACTTGTAGAACTTGTAATAAATATTTAAATAATAGCTCATAGCATGCAAATATTCAAGAAATTTGTTATTGAAAACAGACAATTCGAGAAAGTTGGGAACTTCCCGAGTAAAGTGGCTGGACCAGACATATATAGGGAAGTTCCGCATACTTTCTAATAAAACGTTTCTAAAAAAAATACAACCATTTTAATCCGTAATATGAAATCTATCAATCCACTTTCGTGGATTCACCCCATAATCGAGTCACAATTCGTTTACAAACATACGCAATTGTCCAACTTGGTAGGCGCTGGGAGTGGTAAAGTAGGCTCTAAATAAGCAGCCATTTTAATGCAATTTAGACCCTACTTTGACGATAAAAAAATCCTAATTCGGCCGTTTTTCACGTTTATAGCGTCAAAGTATGGTCTATATTTAAAGCAAATTAGACCCTCTTTTGAGCCTCCAAAAACTACATGTAGGACTTGTAGCATCAAAGCAGTTTCTCTATAATCTCACACCAATATGGACAAATGAAACTAACCATTTTTTGTTTATCAGAACAAATAAAATAATAATATCCGTGATATAAATATCAAGGATATTCATAATTATTTCGTAGATATATTATTTATAATATTTAAATTATATCGCTGACGAAAGGTAAACTGAAAAATCCGCAAGTACTAAGCACGTTATGATGTCTGCTAGAAGAACTATCAGAAGAACTTGAGGCTAGATATTTAAAGCTGATTCTGTGTAATTTATTATTTAAATAAATACAATGTCGAAAGTGGCGATTTTAACAATATTATTTTTTGATCGCTTTATTAAGCAAAGACTTTTTAAAAAACTCATTGGGCATCATAGTTAATGCAATTACACCAAAAATAAAAATATTTAGTTTAAAATTCAACCTAATTATTATACGTAAATTGTATACATAATTATATAGAAATACTCGTTTGCGCACACTGTTGAAAAAGATTTGTGTAACAGTTCAAAGTTTTGGAAAATTACAAAGTTTATGAAAATTACATATTGTATCATTTAAAATTTCACACTCATGCTTGTATTCAGTTTGTTCAACATTATTTGCAGGTCTTCAATTGAATATGCCATAACAACCTTATAGTCTGCAAACGCTAACCCACGTACCCTCACTGTCCAGAGATCCACACCTTCTTCGTCGAAGAGGGCCATTCTTAGACACTTTTCCATGAATATAATAAATAGCTACGAGGAGTGTATATCATTTGAGTTGACTGAAAAGTAATGGGTATACTGATTTCAAATGACTTTTAAATACAGGTAATTTAAACATTACGAAAATTGGTATAATTAAACATTGATATTTGCAGAAAAAAATGACACAATGTAATCGCTTACGCAAACCAAATTGGTATATAAACTCCTGGCTCCTAATTTGTACAAAGAAAATGGCATAGAAATGCTTTGCTGCATGTGGCGTCTTAAGAGTCACGCAAACGTTGCGGAAACCAAAATTTGCTCATTTAAAGAAGGTATCACTCCAACGGATGGTCGCGTGACTCTTCGAAAGACCGTTATAATATGCGAAGCACCAGCGAAAAATAACAGTAAATTATAAAGATTCAGAAAACTACTGCAAAAAACGAGCAATATTTGATTTGCCCTAAAGACCTTTCGTGACCGTGATACTTCTTTTCTCGTTTAATCATATAAATACTCTGCAGAGCATTTTCAGCAAAGTCCTCTACAAAAATTTCAATCAGATTCATAGCTGGAAACGGAAATTGATTCTTACAAAAATTCAATTAAGACCTAACGTATATTTCTCAGGAATCCGTCAACGGTTTAGAACTGCTCTTATAGAGGCCGTCCATAAACTACGTTACTAATTTGATATTATTTTGTTGTATTACTAATTTTAATATGTTTCATGATGACAAATTTCAAAGCATTCTTCTTTTTTTCTCTGTTTTTAAGAAACATACCTTTTCTCCCATTTTTCTTGTTTTTTCGTCTAAATGGGAACTTAATTAGTATAAATCAACCAGAAAAATTATATACTTTTGGTTGAAACATCTACTATAATATTTTTGGTTCGGAATTCATCTCATTTGGTTAAAAATTCTAGTATTTGGTTACAAATTTGATTATTTTGTTGAAAATGCAACTAGTTTGTTAAAAAGTTATATTTTTTGGTAATAAATTGAGGTACTTGTTTGAAAGTTGAACTACTTTGTTGACAATTAATTTTTTTGGTTATGGATTCATCTCCTTGGTTGGAAGTTTAACTATTCCTGTTTTAGAAAACTCATCTTTTGGATTAAAAAATCATCTTTTGGGTTGAACGTTTTTGTTGAAAATTCGTGTTCTTTTTTGTTAAAAAATTTTTTTGTTTGAGAATGTAAGTATTCCATTTTTGGTTGAAAATTCATATTTTTTATTGAAAATTGATCTTCTCTAGTTGAACATTCATTTAATTTGCGAAAAATTCGTCTTGTTGATCGACCATTAACCTTTTGGATGGAAAATTCATCCTTTTTGATCAAAAATGAAACTACTTTGGGTCCAGATTAAACTGGTTTGGTTGAGGATTCATCAATTTGGTAGAAAATTAAACTTTTCGCTTTTAAATGAACTTTTTTGTTAAAAATTAAAATATTTCTATGAAAATTTAACTTTTTGGTAGAAAATGAACTTTTTTGTAAAAACTCATATTTTTGGGTAGAAAATTCAATCGCTTTGTAGCTAATTCATCCTTTTGGCTTTAAAATTCAACAATTTTGTTGAAATTTAATTTATTTTGTTGAAAACTTGTGTTTTTTGGTAGAATATTAATTTTCTTGCTGGAAAATTTAACTTCTTGGTTGATAATTTAACTATTTGGTTCAAAATTAATCTTTTTAGTTGAAAATTCAACTACTTGGTTTTCATTATTAAAATTAATTAAAAGTTACTTAGAATCTTTTAAAATTCCCTAAAATATTTTAAATCCTTTGAAATTTTTTAAAATCTCTTGAAAATTTTTTAAGCTTCTAAAAATTCCCTGGATTAATTTTAGAACATCCTACAATCTTCCAAATTTTTTGAAATCCCTCTAAAGGATTGAAATCAATCGGGAATGTCTTGGAATCTTTAAACGTACCCTCAAACATTTCAAAAACTGTAAAATCCCTTCAAATTATGAAAATAAATTAAAAATGCCTGGAAATCTTTTAAAAGTCCCTAAGATCTTTCAAATCGTTTGAAATCTTTTGAAATTGCTTGAAACTTATTAGAGATCTTAGATACCTTTGAATTTTTTAAATACTCTAAAATTCTTAAACTCCTTTGGAATCACTTTAATTCATTCAAATCTATAAAAAAAACTAATGTCTTTCAAACCCTTTAAAATCTGTTGAAATCCCTTGAAATTTTTTAAAGCTTTTAAAAATCCCCTGAATTTTTGTCAAAATACCCTAAAATCTGTCAAATTCCTTTGAATCGCATCAAATTATTCAAAATTTCTTAAAATGTTTTAAAACGACCTAAAGTCTAAAAAAATCATTTAAATCTTTGGTAATACCTTGAAATATTTGAAAATATTTTACATCCTACGAAATCCTTGAGAACATTTAAAAAGCCTTCAAAATCTTATAATCTTATAATCTTTTCAAAATCTTTTAAGGTTCTTGACAATGTTTAAAATACCCTAAAACCTTTAAAATACTTTGAAATCCCATCAAATATTTAAATCTATTAAAAATTTCTTCAAATCTTTTAAATTATCCTAAAATATTTAAAAGGCATTCAAGACCATTCAGAAATAGGTATAGTCCTGAATTAAATATTTTCATTTCAAAAAGTGACTATAGTGACGACTTTATCTTAAAAAAGAGATTTCAGAAAAAAAAAGTTTCTGTGTCGGAGCCCTGCTTATTCTTAACAGTTGATTAAAGTACTTGAAGAAAATCCCTGACTTGCAATTTTTTTCCAAAATATTTACCAAACTTTTAACACTTTTAAAAAGTGTCATATAACCAAAAATAGAACAGTTGAATGTCCAGTAAAAAAATTAATTTTGAACCTGATAAAATAAGTTTTCAACGAAATAGTTATATTTGAGCAAAGCAGATGAGTTTTCAACCAAGAAGATTATATTTCTATACAAAAATATCAATTTTACAACACAAATCTAATAGTAAATCTTCAATTTCAAAAAATAAACTTTAAACCAAATAGTTGAATTTTCAATCCAAAAGATTAATTTTCTACCAAAAGAGACAAATTTTCAACTAAAAGAGATGCATTTAACAAAATAAAGGATACGTACATTTTTTATTTTTCATTTTTTAACCAAAAATAGGATAATTAAATTTTAAGTTAAAAAATAGATTTTCAAATTAAACAACTTTACCCCTGACTTTATAGCCTGGGGTCAATCCTACGATTTTATAAGATAATAATTAGTGTATATGATTTCTAATAGTAGTCCACACATTTAAAAAAAAT
>CAKNWT010205949.1:438-11290 GCA_932066315.1 Andricus coriarius | reverse complement strand
ATTTAAATATGAAAAATAAGTGATACTTTTTTTCTGTAAATTCTAGCTATTCTAAGAAATTTTAACATAATAAACAGTTATTACGAAGAATAAATCTTGCGTGATTAATTTGTAATTCATAATTTAAGATAACATTAATATATCTATGATTTGCATTAAGCCTAAGTTATGAATAAAAAATAGATAAAGTTAAAATTTCGCGCGCTTTCCGCTTAGTCAGAAGTGTATACAAGGCCAACTTCAACTTCTCACAGAGTTCAGCAAAGGAATTGCATTCCTTTCAACAATGGATTCTGAAAATACTAGTCGTTTGAAATTCAAATTTCGCGCGTTTTCCACATTGCTGAAAAATGCATATCTGAAAAACTTCAACTTCCCTCAGCGATGAAATATCGTTTCTTTCACCGATGTGATTTTGAAATCATTGATGGGTTGAGATTAAAATTGTCATGCTGATCGTTCTCTATCTCTTTCACTCTATTGGACTTTCTGCAGGCAGGCTGCCTGCAACTGTCGGCCAGCCAGGTATGCAAAAAGGCCTTTACGAGTATGTAAGCGCTCTCACTCTGTTGCATGCAGGAACATGAACGCTTCATCCCGCACTTATATATCCAACCCTGCCTGCTGCAGGCAGAAGTGCGAACACACACACGCACACGCAATTGGTAAACAGGCTGTCGATAAGAGTGAAAGAGATAACGTGGGAAACTGGACAAAAAGTACTCTTCCAATGTTCTCTCTCTTATGGACAGCGTGCCTGCCATGCATTCTAAAAGGTATGAAAACGCTTGAATGGGGAAGGTGGAGTCCCATAGTGACGAAAAACCGAAAGCCTAAAGCAAAAACTCATAAGAATGAAAGAGACAGACAGATTCACTCTTATGAGTTTCTACTTTACGCCTTCGACTTTATGCCACCACTGGACGAATTATTCCCTGCTTGAAATGCCGGATACAACCCGGACAAAACGCGGATCGAATCCGGGTCTTTCCGGGCCTTTCACACGACGCTACGAAACGTATTTATCCGCATCTTATCCGGTCCTATCCGGGATCTATTCGGCATACAACATCTTATCCGGGTCTATCCGGGACCTATACGAGGCGCTTAGAAATTATATTCGCGTTTTATCCGGTCCTATCCGGGATCTATTCGTCATGCACTTTCGTATCCGGGTCTATCCGGGACCCATACGGGGCGCTTGGAATTCTATCCGTGTCTTATCCCATTCTACCCGGGATCTAATCGTCAATGCAATTTCGTATCCGTGTCTAAACGGGACCTATACAGGGCGCTTGGAAATTCTATCTGCATTTCATCCGGTCCTATCCGGGGTATATTCAACAAGCGATTTCGAATCCGAGTCTATACGGTACTCATACGGGGTGCTTAAAAATTCTATCCGGGTCTTATCCGGTTTGAGACGGTCCGTTCTGTTTTCATATTTAGAATTAAATCATAAAGCTACGGGCGAATATTTATATTGATACGCCTCTGACTCAAAAGTGGACAAGCTGGTAGAACGAAGGGATGATTCACTAAATCATTCGATCATACGATAAATTGCGCGCGCTATCGGCTAAATAAGTGGAGATAGCGTGTGGACCAATGCACTTTATAAATCGATCCCCGTATCGGTACCACAGGACTTCGTACTCAACCCTCTGCGAGGAAGAAGCCTCTCTTGGTCCCTATGATCTACCTGTCGTTTGGCACAGAAATTTGAATTGGAGTAAGCATCACTCAAGGGACGCCACGTTCAACGGATTCTCCCGTTGCAATCAAAACTTTCGTCCACTAAGCTATCCAAATTTGTTAGAATTTGGGTAATTAGACGTAAGTTTTTGGGGTTTACATTTATTTTTTATTTTTTTTATTAGTGTGATGTAATTATGGTAACAATAATCTCTCCCTTGAGTGAATCCACAATCCGTTACTGTTATCGTCAAAGAATTATTTAAATTTTAATGTGAATTTTACTATAAGAATTAATCTTACTAATTTGTTCTTGATTTAATTTTCAAATTCAGTTATAAAATGGTTAGGGCTAGTTTTAATATCCGATCAGTATTGGAATCAACTTATATAGTTGATTGCAATTTACTGGACAGGAAAGAGTAAACGCAAATTGAACAAATATCTCGATGAAAATAAAAATAATTGAGATGAGTTTGAAATGCAACATTACCATTACTAAAAATTAGTATAATTTTTAGTAAGATTAAGATCTTTCACTAAAAACAGCCAACTGTATAATTAAATTGTGAATATTTATGAACGGGAAATCCATCCCGGGTTAGAGAATATTTGATAATGTTACAGGTTCTAGCCGAGATCTATTCGGCAATACAATTTCGTATACGGGTCTAGCTGGTACCTATACGGGGTGCTTGAAAAATCTATCTGGTTCTAGCCAGGATATATTCGGCATACAATTTCGTATCCGGGTCTATTCGGGACCTATACTGAGCACTTGGAAATTCTATCCGGGTCTTATATCCGGTCCTATCAGGGATCTATTCGGCATACAATTTCCTATCTTGGTCTATTCGGAACCTATACGGGGCGCTGGGAAATCTATCCAAGTCTTATCCGGTCCTATCTGCGATCTATTCGGCATGCAATTTCGTATCCAGGACCTATACGAGGCCCTTGGAAATTCTATCCGGGTCTTATCTGGTCCTATTTAGGATCTATAGGGCATAAAATTTCGTATCCGGGCATATCCGGAACCTACAGAAGCCGCTTGAAAATTGTATCCGGGTCTTGTTTAGTTCTAGCTGGGTTTGAATTTGTTTTTCACAAAGTTCATTCATCCAAATACGTTTTTTGGTTACGTTATTTGTCTTTGGTGCTGTAGATGATGCTGCTTTTGATTCTTTGAAATTCCGGCCTATCGTGAATGAAGTATGTTACAACCAGTTAATTTGTTTTTATATTTATCACAATCAGGCTTAATTTTCTAAACTTTCATCATTTTCTCTTTTCAATGACCAACTTGCAACTTCCAATGACGAACTTGTATCATCAGCCGACACTGCGTTTTACGCCCTGTGTCTGGCTCTCGTTACGGGTCGCATCCGTTGTCTGTGCATTGCATTCTCACAATAAATATATAAAAATTAAAATGCGCAGGTCCGAAGGGGGTATGTACAATTACAGGTACGTTTCATTCCATTATATTTCTTTTATAAGTAAAAGATTAGTCGGTTATATATGTTTGTCCAAAATAAATTCAATATGCAAGCCTGGAAAATGCATTTATTTTGAAGGCAATTCCAGCGATCCCAAAATTCAGAACTCATCTTCGTTCCATTCAAACCTCGTTCTATAGTAGCACTTCAGTAAATTGTTTCAAATTTCAATCATTCAAATTTTTTATTTTAAAATAATGTATGATACATTGTCAAGTACTATTATAATACCTTAATCGCTTCTTCGATCTCAGAGTTTCACTCTAAAAAAAACTACAAGTTTGCTCCGGTTAAAAAATGAACATTGTTAAAAATGGTTAATAAATTCGGGGAAAATATTCACATTAACTGATTTTTTTCTCTTTCAGTTAAAGCTGCATTTCTGATTTAATCCTAATGTCTCAGAACATTGTTATCCCTTGTAATATTCTCTCATAAAATGTTTGGTACGTTTTTATAAAAAAATTGTATTGAAGTAAAATATTGTTTATAAAAATACCAATTATACAATTCCTAAATAGTTTTTTTAATACAAAAGTACCAAAGTGATATTTAGAGATTCATGCTACTAATAAAATGAGTCCTACAACATAAGGATTAAATAACAATGGCAAGTTTGTATCCTAAGAGAAAGCAAAAATTTAAAGCCCTAAATTTTACCATTGTGTTTGTGTAAACCTTTTTTACAATTTTGTTTCAGGGAGTTTTATCAAGAAAATGCTAGCAAATTACTAAAAAAAATTATTTACAATTCGTCTTTGTGAAATTTTAACGTGCATAAAACTAATATGTTTTCACAAAACTTCCAGTAAAACAATATTGTAGAGAATCTCTTTGAAAATAAAATTGACAGAAATAATGTCTAAATTACCATTTTTATTTCCGTAGTAGGGCTATGGGGCTACCAGAACACTCACCGACAGATGGCGCCATCGTCGCAAGTTACAGACATCAACAGATGGTGTCACCGACCAAGTAAGGGTTCTGTTTCATGCTATGTTACCAGCAGTCGGTAAATATTATATTACCATTTTACCATATGTCGGTAAGGTAGGGAGTCATGTTACCATCAGTCGTTAAACAGAGAGGTCTGTAACTTTTATCTTATAGATTTACCATAGGTCGGTAAAACAGGGGCCGTTGGTAGTGCACATCTCCAGCCACATATTGACCGTCAGTCGCTATATCAGGAGCCTACGTTATTAATAAAGGGTGAACAGCTATCAATAACAGATGGTGCCGCTAAGAAATTAGTCAGTAAACCAAATATTTTAATTGTATCTACTCAGAAGCAGTAGCTTCCTGCACTGATTTCAGAGTTTCAAAGTCTACTAGAACTTTCACAAGGCTCCAAGAAAGAAAAGTATTGAGAGCATTGAAAATACCTTCCAGCTCGACAGCGATCTTGGTTTGATACTTTGTTTGCACCTTCTCGATACTCGTCACTGGATACCTCTTCTTTGTAGTCAGCTCAGACAGCGGCGTCGTTGGCACGTAGCCTTCCATACGACCAATGGCATTAATTTTTTGCAAGTCCATTTCTTCGGAGATGTTGCGTTGAAGAGACTCAATGAAGAAATCGCTCTGGAGATGCGCTTTTTATAGGAAGAAATCCCCAACGTGCTAGTCACCACACCAACTCTGCACATGCGCAGGATTTTAATAGGCGATTTCCCTTTCACACGATAAAATTCGACCGCTATAACCTCCTTCCAACAAGAGTCAACACAATAGAGGTGACGATATTGCGCATGCGCAGATAGATAAAAGTGACTAATTATTTCAAGATATTTAATAATAAGCAAAGTAACTAATGTTTACTTAAAAACTAATAACAAACTAACTTTTACTTAATAATAAGCAAATTAACCAATGTTTACTTAAAAAATGTAACTATAAACAAATGTTTAATTGAAAAACTAACTATAAACTAATGTTTACTTAAAAGCTCTAACTTAAAATTAATAGGAGAGGGAAATTATGATTGAATAGACATTTAATATTCCATTTAAAAAACCATTTATTGATTATGACATAATCTGTACCAATTTTTTTTACTAAACATTTTTTGTATCATTATAAAAATCTTTTGCTGTATAATTGACATTTACTTCGTCGAGAGAAACATTGATCGTCGTACAATTTTCAGGTCAATGTAAAGTTTATGTCAAATATGATTTTTCTCATCGAAGGACAATTCAAAACTTAAAGATTTCGAACATTGTTTACAAATTTTTCTAACCACCTTTTCTTTTTAAGACCTTTGACGAAGACTATGCGTGCAGTCATCAATGTTTCTTGAAGTATAGGTCTAACTTCTTCATATGGTATGTCACCACCAGTCCAGTTGATTACATGGAAATTGTGTGTTCAACATCGATTATTACTTTTATACCTTGCAGGTAGTGAAGTCCAGCTGCAGAGTGGTTCGCAGAGGAACAGCAGGGCAACAGCATCTTCCTGAATGGCGAAGATGGCCAGTTCCTTGAAGATAAAGTGGTTGTAAGGCCTTTTGAAGCCCTGAACGTCTACAACGAAATCCATCCTGAGACTGACTTCTTCAGCTAACTGCAGGTCTTTTATACTCTGCTTCAACACTTAATATTACCCCCACCACTTTAAATTAGTTTCTGAACAGCGCCACTAATAGGCTTATATTTAACTATTCGATCATGTATGATCAGACAATGGGCTGCACTGTTAGAAAAATCTGTATGAGGTTTAATATACATGTGTGTGAAGCAAATATGCACTACCGCTACTGAAATTTAACAAACATTGGTGTAGTGGATTTAATATACCTGTTTATTAAATTTAATATACAGGTCGGTATAACAGTTTGCGTGAAAACTCAAAGTGCTTTCATTTCTCTAAATCTTGCCAAATATTCGCTCTAAATGGTGAAAATTTAATGCGAAAATAGTTCATTGTAGGTTAACACTGTTATTTATTTTCTTAATTGAACTTTTCGATTTGAAATTCAATTTTATTTTGGTTGACAGAAAGAAGGTATCATGTTTTATTATTTAGGATCGAAAATTATTACTAAACTTATTTTGAATTTGTGTAAAATAGAATAATCTTATTTTTCTTGTAAGTGATTCACATGAATGCATATGAAATTCAATATACACGCCCCTAATGGCGATTTCATATGATTGGTATATTAATTTTAATACACATGGGTATATTAAATTTTATATTATTTTTCACAGTGTGCTGTATTGGCGGAAAATAATTACTCGATTCAAATTCCATCACCGCCTCCATCACCACTTTCGCCACGACCTACTCCTCCTCCTTGAACACCTCCACCTCCTCATCCTCATTATCCTCATCCTCCTGATTCTCCTACTCCTCCTCCTCCTTACATGTCTCATTCTTTTTCTCGTTCCCCTCTCCATCACCATCAGCTTAAAATCAATATCAACTTAGAATATTGTATTTAAGCAACCGCTCGTGCTAGTTGTTTACTGTTAAATGTAATCTTTTTAATAAATAAAATATTGAGATCCATCACAGATAAAGCGTGAGATAAAGTTTTATCATTAGCTTTTTTTTCTAAACAAGTGGCAATTTTTCTTTATATATATCTATATATTAGAATTTCAGATTTACAAAACACTTTTTCCTCTTTACAAACCGTTTCTATAATAGTTTTTATTATACTCTCCTTAACAATTTTAAGTTGCCTTAAACTGTAGTCCTCGTTAGAAAATAAACGTGCTTAATCACAATGGTTGAGACATTTTACCATCAGAAAACTCATTTCTCTCATTAAAAATGAGTAAACTGAATTATGGTCTCTTGTTTGCTCCACTGTTGCCATATTTTCATTAAAATGGGTTCCAAAGCGAAGCTGAAAATTCCCACATTTCAGTACTCTCTTCACTGTCTCCCCCAGTAATCTCTTCAACGTTTCTTCTTCATTAAAAAATGATGCAATGGTTTTCAAATTACTTTGTAATATCAGCCAATCTTCTTTATCCAAGAAAATATAACATCGTGGAACTACTTTCAGAAAAGCAGAGAAACCTGAATCTTTATTTAAATCAACTCCAACTACATCTTGTTTAGTGAATGAAGAATTATATTATATATTGTTGAAAGCATCATTTGATTCTGAGGTATAAGAGACATCTTGATTAATGTGTATCAAAAATGAGCTCAAGTCAAATATTTGTTGTCACTTAGATCAGGTCTGTTGTAAAACTTTTCAAAAATGAGTTCCCTAAGCTATTTAATTGCAAGTATGACGTCTGATATACAACTAAAGGCTAAGCGCTAATGCAAGAATTTATATAGGAACAGCAATCCTCCTCTTCCTTTTCATCATCCTCATACTCACCCCCTCCTCCTCATCCTCCTACTATAAATAAGAGTCCTTGATTGTGATTAAGTTAGTATAGTCTGAGACACCAACGCATCAGCATGTTTCGAAAGGAACGAGATATGCTGAGTCAAATAGCAAAAGCTAGCGATGAAATTCGACGGAAATATCGTACCTTCAAGTTGGTGATAATGACGACAATGATCAGGAGCATGATAAAACTGTGATTGAAGAAACTGTTGAACCCATTAAAACCCAGTGGGCACCAGGACATCCTAAAGACGTTCTTAGAATGGACCTCTATGTCATGCCATTTGACGTCCTTAAGACATCCTTTGGATCTTTACATGTCTTTAAACGGTCCTCAGGACGTCCTCAACACGTACGCCACAAGACGTGTATAGGACAACTTTAGGACTTGTGTGCCCACTGGGAAATCATGAGAAATTGACAAATAAATTTATTGGACTATTGAATAAAAAAATATAAAAATATTTGGATATAGTTTACAGTGTACGAAAACTTAATGATGGTTCGCTTATGATTGTTGATACACTTATTTGCTTTGACAGAGAATATATCAAGTTTGGTGGAAAACTTTGCATGAAAACCAATGGTTTATTGGAACTTTTGTTCAAAGAAAAACCTGATGACCTTTATATAAGCCCTGATGATCTAAAAAACCATGAAGAAATTCTTATTGCTACAAATGCACACAAGAATTGGTATAATTGGTATCATCTTAACGAGCTAGTTGGCTGCCTTCGGCTTCTCACAGCATCTTAAGCGGCAGGAAATCCAAGTCATAATAATGAAATTATTTCCGTCATTGAGGAATTGCGAGAAGCTCAAATCATATGTCAAGAGAGTGAAGCTAACTAAAGAGCCAGTCTTAAAATGAGTATCTACGTGTTCGGAAATCCTCTGAATCGAGCTTCGCCCACAAATCGTAGTCCTTCTCGTATTGGGTTTAAAATTACCTCTAACTGTTGTAAGGAAAAAATTATTTAAATATTCGCGCAAAGTGTTTGTTCGCGAAACTTGAAAATGCCAACCTACGACTAACGGAGATTGGCGAATATTTCGTTCATGATATGAATGTGAGCGGGCGATAATAATGGATCGTATGATTGTTTAATGAAATTTTCGGCAATTGAAGTAGGGCGAGCTGTAAGCGCGAAACGAGAGTTGGTCATTCCTAAATAAGAGACGCTTGCGAGTAGTAATTTCGCTTGCGACGTTTAAAGTGTATTACATTTTTGTGTTGAAATCCATTTTTGCCACGTTTTTTAACAGCTTCGCCTCTGCATCTACTGAGCAGGTAAAATATTATTTGTAAATCCGTTTCTTTGTTGGGAAAACCATTGATCAATCGTTCGGCCATTTTAATTTGTGTTTTCAATCAAAGGTGATTTTAATGATTCGCAATATATCATATAGTTAAGAGTTTGTCACAAGGACAACCGCAGGATATCGCTGGCAGCAGGTGCTAATCCGAAAAATTGCACCCGCTCCCAACAAAATCGCGGTAAAATTTCAGCTGCAACCACGTCTCACGACCGTGAGATAGGTGGTTACAGTCTGCGACGGATTCAATACGATGATCCGGCAAAAGTCTTGTGCACCCTGAGGACACGGAGCGACCCAAGGGCGACCGCCTTCTGCATTTTCCCCGCAAGTGTCTTGGCATTTTCTTGACACGCAGGAATGCTTTCCAGGCTATTAACCAGTGAAACCTTGGCATCTCCAAGAGCGCCGATGATCAAGACGATTAGCTTAACGGAATATTCCGGGTATAGCCGTCGCAACTCCCTTATAAGTTCTTAATACCTCTCTTTCTTTTCATTCTCCTTGGCTATGGTGTTTTTGTCAGCTGGTGCCGAAAATTCGATAACGAACATGGTTCGTTTCTCGAAGTCAAGAAGGACTATGTCAGATCTCGAGTGCGCAACAGAAACAATTGTCGAGAATATGAAGTTCAAGTATATCCGACACTTCTCATTCTCGACAATTGATTCTATTTCCCTTGGAGCGTTTAGCGGAGCGGTATTTGGGCTGATGCCGTAAGAGTGACAGAGATGGTAATAAAGCACTCTTAGTGCCGCATTGTGCCTTTGGATGCAGGTTGTTCCCGCATGAATTGGACAACCAGATAGTATGTGTCCTAGATGCTCGGGGGGTGCATGACACGCTCTGCAGCTATCATCGGGAATGTCTTGGCTCAAAATGCGGCGACGATATGCCAGGGTGGAAATGACACAGTCTTGGCATGCCAAAATGAAACCCTCCGTGCCCGACTTCAGTCCGGGTGATTTAAGGAAAGCAAACGTTAGCTCATACGACATCGACAGATGCTCCACATTTCTGTGGAAGATGCCATGCATCTTCTTCTCGAGGAGCTGTTCGCGGAAGTTTTTCTCCTGTGCTTTCTTAATCTCGGCCTTGAGGCGTGAGTACTCAAGATGCATAAGATTTGATGCACCTTGCTCATCCCTGATATTGAAGTCAAGGCCGAGTGTTTCAGCAGCCTCCTCCGCTGCTTTGTAGAGAAACGCCCCTTTGCCCACTTCTTCGTGTTTCCTGACCATTTTAAGATGATAGTCCTGTCCATTTGCGACTATATGTGCTGTACCCAAAATAATCCTGTTGTGAAGACATTCAAGATTTAGTATTCCGCGACCACCTTGACGGCGTGAGATGTAAAGTCGCGAAACAGAAGATTTAAGGTGCATGCTTTTGTTCATGTGCATAACCTTTCGGGACCCGATATCGAGGGATCTGGGCTCGTCCTTCGTCCATGGAACCACTCCAAATGAATAGAGTACTACCGGGACGGCAAGCATGTTCGTCGCAGATACTTTGTTCTTCGCCGACAGTTCTGAAGAACAAATCCGTCGAATAAGATGTTTGTATCTGCATCGGAGAGTATCCTTTATAGATGTCACGTCCTGAATGCGGCTCTGTGGCACGCCCAGGTATGTATAGGTCTCTCCAGCGCTAGGGTGTCGTATAGCGCTTTTGTCGACGAGCTCAGGGTCTTCCGGGATTCCATGAAGTTTTCCTTTCTTCAAATAAACCTTGGCGCATTTTTCTAACATGAACTCCATTCCAATTTCTTGAGTGTACTCTTTGATAATTTCTAGAGCCAGATGTAGTTTCTCTTGATTTTTAGCATACCAGGTGTATAAGCTTAAATGCGCTGTTTGCTCAGAGATGGCGGTAGTGAACATATTTAGCTACAATAGAAACCTTATCCTTTTTTTGTGTGAGTTCGACACCTGGCTACATAAATCAGTGCACATATTCAGTTTTTTTATACAACAACATA
>CAKNWT010205948.1:1356-20539 GCA_932066315.1 Andricus coriarius | reverse complement strand
CGTATTTTTCCGATTTGCAAAAAAAAGTTATGTGTATTTGAAGTTTGTGCTTTGTTTTTCAAAAAACCCAAAAATTTTCTATAAACCTCTATACCTTTTGATCTAATAGAGATATTTATTATTTTCTTTTTGATTCTAATAGCGGGTTTTCTGAAAAAATGAAACAACGATTTTCTCCAAAAACCCAGCTTCAAATTTTTTGCCAATTTTTTTTAACTTGTACTTTGATGATGAAGATATCTTGTAGGTTTGATGCTTACTAAATAACTTTTGTAGACATATTCACATATTTCGTCCCCGAGAAATTCTGCGACTTCAAGTGTAGAATCCTGCCTGAATTGAAATGTTTCGGTCAACTGTTTTTGGTTGAAGTTGAATCTTCTTTGTAGGAAATTTCAACTATTTGGTTGAAAATTCATTTTTGTAGGTTGAAACTGCAATAATTTGGTTAAAAAATCAACTTTTTTTGTGGTTGCAAATTTAGATATTTTGTTGAGAATTTAACTATTTTGTTACAAATTCATCTTTTTTAGTTGAAAATTTGTCCTTTTGGATCGGAAATTCATCTTTTATGGTAGAAAAATAAATGAAGTCAATAAATAAATTTGAGAGGTTTAAGTTTTAATCTGAAATTGATTTATTCCGTCTATGAAAAATTATTAAGGAAAATGAAAAATTAGTCTGGCAAAAGTCAGGGAATTGTGAAAATGAAGTTTTTGGGCCACCCTGTCAAAAGAAAATAAGTTTTTTTTTTAAATTAAATTTTATGTTTGATTGTATAGCCATTTATCGATGACCCAAATGAGAGATAAGTTTGCATCGTTACACGCGATATGGCGATTTCTAAGCCTGGCACGTCTCTAATATTCATAGTTCATAACTACCATGGTGGTTATTGTTAATAATCGTCTGTCATTAGAGCTGACTCGCTACGATGAAATTTGCGCTGTTTTCAAACCTCCCTCTTATATTCAAGTCGACGCGTGTCCATTATTCCGCGATTCTTATACTTTAATGAGGCTAATTGCCATTCGATTGAGGTTTATGTTTTTACGTTCACAAACCAATTGCTATTTTTTTTGTTTGCATTAGCGGCATCAGGCGGCATTAGCAATTAACGAGCCGTACGATGCTCAATCAAAGCGTGAATGCACCAATTGTTTTTCACCTATTCACTTTTCTTGCCGCTTCTAGCAAAAAAATATAATAAAAATCATGCAAATTTATAGTTTGCAATAATCGAAAAGATCAATTTTACGTCAAATCATGTATGAAGATCCAGTTAAAGTTAACTTCCCAATTGTCAACAAAATGACAGATTTTTTTAATGCAATTCTTTACAAACATTTCAAAATTGACTTTTTTCCAAAAGTCCACCATTTAAATTTTGTTTGGAATATTGTTGACAGTATGCACTGTATTTTCTATGATATATTTTTTTTAAGCCAGTTTTTCGTATAAAAAAAAATTATTTTTCAAAATATCAAACTTTTGAATTTTTAAAATTAAACAGGCTGCCTCTGTATTCGATGCCTTAGCTCTTGTTATTGTAATAATCATAATTGTATAAATATGTTTAAAATATATATTATTGGGTAAAATCTACTCATTAGTTATAAAAAAAATCGATAATTATGATTTTTACAAAAGTCTGGGAAACGCTATGGAGTGCACAGACAGTCAGGATTGATAAAGAAAATATTTAAGTTAAATGATTGTTTTATCAATTCAGTTAATGAAATGAAATATTGAAAAGTGGTCATGCGGATTTTTTAAAATTTCTTTTATTTTATAGTTTGCAAAATAGAAGAAATTGCTCAAAAGGACTTGGAACGATTATGAGTTTTTTTGGTGCGGGGTGCTTTGTTTTTTCTTTTGCAAAAAGGAATTGCAATATAAAAAACTGGTTTCAAATTTTTATATCTTCTTTCGGATTAAATTTCAACTACTTAAGTTGAATTTTCAAAACAAAAAGACGAATTTTTTACCAAAATAGTTGAATTTTCAACCAAAAAGACGAATTTTCCACAAAACAGTTGAATTATGAATTAAGAAAGATCAATTTTCAATCAAAAATTAAGTATTTAAATTTTCAGTTAACAAAATTAATTTTCAACAAAAAAAAAGAATTTTCAAGAACATAGTCAAGTTTTCCACCAAAGAGCTGAATCATCAACCAAAACAAAGATTTTTAAAACAAATTAGTTCAAGTTTTAACCATAAGAATTTTTAAAACAAAAGACGAGTTTTCAACCAAATAGTTGCATTGCTTACCAAATTGTTGAATTTTCAAACCAAATAAAACTTCTGTACAAAAGAGTTAAGTTTTTAACCGGAAAATATGAATTTTCAACCAAATAGTTAAATTTTCCACCAAACTCTTTAATTTTTTAGCCAAAAGATGTATTTTCTAAAAACAAGTAGAATTTTCAACCCAAGAAATATGTTGAACCAAATTGTTGAATTTTCAAGCCAAAATACGAGTTTTCTACAAAACAGTTGAATTTTCAACACGAAAATATGAATTTTTCACAAAAAAGTTAATTTTGAACCAAATTGTTGAATTTTCAAGCCACAATACGAGTTTTCTTACAAAACCGTTGAATTTTCAACACGAAAATATTAATTTTCCACATAAAAGTTAATTTTGAATCAAATTGTTGAATTTTCAAGCGAAAAGAAAAATTTTCTACAAATGAGTAAAGTTTTCGCCAGCAAAATATGAAGTTTTAACCAAATAGTTGATTTTTCTACCATAATAGTTGAAATATCAAGCCAAAATACGACTTTTATAAAGCAGTTGAATTTTCAACTGTAATTGAAATTTATACTAAAAAATTATAAAATTTCAAAAAATATTCATAATTTTTCAACAGTTTGAGGTTGCGTTGGGGTTTTACATCGAAAATGGGTATTTTCAAACTAAAATCATTACAAGAACAAGATTTAGAATCTTTTAACAATTTTAGATTATGTTAAGTTTTTTCGTCGCAAGTTGGTATTTTTAACAAAAATGCAACGGTTAGATTGTCTATACAAAAATATTATACATATAATTATGCTGAAGTTAAGTTATAAATGTTCATCAATTATCAAATATATTGTCCTTGAATAATGATCGCGTACATGCTTCTTTTCTAGTTAAATATTGAAAATTTTACAAGATCAGAATTTTGGTCTTTAAATAATTATGGCCAGGGAAAATAACAAATTGGTCAGCGAAAATTCAGAAAAAAGTCAGGAAATTTAGAAAATTAACTTTTGCGGCCACAATGAAAATTTACCTGCAGTATGAAGAGTGTTGCAGAAATAGCTTCATTTTCCCGTAGTCTGAGGTCAAGAGATGAGTTTCTTGAGACTTGGGAAGACTCGTTAATGGGAATTTAACAACGTGCAATGAGTACTCACCTCGCTAACTGCACGTAACGAATAAACATACAGTATAGAATAGAATAACGGATAAAATATTTACAGTCGCGAGACGTTATGCGGCCATGGTAAATATAGCTTAAGCCTTAAGGAAGTATCGAGGAAGTATACAAATCAGACTTATATGGTATCTCTGAAAAGGACGTAATTACAAACATCGAGTATGAGCGTGAGACCACTAATTTTCTTTCTCGACCTTCTTTTCATTGTCGGTTAATGTATTAACGAACTGCATAGCCTTGGATGCTTCCCAAATCATCTGCCTTAATGTTTTTAAATGAAATCAAAGAAATGGTATAAAAAACTCAACGAAAATTTACCTCACAACTTTTATAATGCTTCGAATTAGGCTTGAAATTGCACTTATTATATTTTGCTTCTTTAATTGGATATTCATTAAATTGGTAATCAAAGTGAATGACCTCGATTTGCGGAAAGACTTGCTCGCTTTTAGTGGACCAATGCACTATCTGATAGAGAGAATAACGATCATTAAATTCTTCGACGGAGCCGGATGTATGTTTCACGACGCCCTAGGCCAGCTTCAAACTTGCTCCCCTTTTTCAATTTTCATCTCTGGGTTTTTCGATTGAAGAACTGGCAGGCAAAAAAAAAGACTATAGGAGTGAAAACAGGCGTGATCTGTAATAATAAAAAACATCCAAGCCGCATTGCATCAACTCACATTGCGGCATTTCTCATTCGGAAAAATGTAAAATCCACAAAAATTGGCAAAAGTGCGGGAAAACACCCCTGTGACTAGTTAAAAAAATAATTTATTTCACATTACTAATCCTTTTTGAAGTCCTGTGATATAGGGGGGGGGGCACCCCTGTGATTGGTCACAGAAATAAATTTAGTCACCTCATTACTTTTTGTTAATTTTTTGTGGACTCCATATTTTTTCCGAATGAGAGATGCCACAAATGTGACTCGCCGCATTTTTGCCAATTTTTTGTAGACTTCATATTTTTCTAAATGAGAATTGCCGCAATTTGACTTGCCGCACTTTTGTCCATTTCTTTTGGACTGTATATTTTTCGAAATGAGTGTTTTCGCAACTGTGAGTTGCCGCGATGTGACGTGCCACAACGTGACTTGCCGAAATTTGACTTGCCGGGATAGAATTCACACTGTTTTCCCCTTTTTTAAAGAATTCCTGTTTTTCCCCCTTTTTTAAAGAAACTTGCTCTTTTTCTTGTATTTTCGCTTAAATGCGAACTGAATTAATAGAACCCAATAATAAAATACAACTACTAAAAATTAAAAATTCATATTTTTTGTTGAAAATTGAACTATTTGGTGGATTTTTTTTTTTGGCTGAAAATTCAACTTTCTGTAAAACATTCACCTCTGCTTGAAAATTGAACTATTTTGTTGAAAATTCGATTTTATTGTTGTTAAAAAATTAATTTTGCATCCGAAAATGTACATATTCCATTTTTAGTTGAAAATTTATCCTTTATGAGTTGAAAATGTAACTATTTGGTAGAAAATTATTGTATTTGTTAAGAATTTATCTTTTTAGGTATTATTTTTTTTTAAATGCAACTTTTCGAGCGGAAAACTCAACTGTCTTAAAAAAAATTAGTCTTTTTGGCTTGAAAATTCAACTATTTGATTGAAAATAGAACTGTTTTTAGTTGATTTTTTTTCAATTCGATAATTTGGTTAAAGGTTTGTCCTTCTGGGTTGAAAATTAATCTTTTATGGTAAAAAGTAATCTTTCTTGGTTAAATGTTGCCTCTTTTAAATATAACAGTCTTCGGAATTTTTTTTCTGGCTTGAAAATTTAACTATTTGTTTAAAAGTTCAACTATTTTGTTGAAGATTCGTCTGTTTGACTAGAAATCTTAAAAATTTAAAGTCTGATATTTTAATATTAAAAATTGCTTTTGGTTTATTACCGAAGCTTATAGTTGACTGCAAATGCTAAAACCGCAGAATAAACGTGAAAACCGTATTTCGCAACCGGAAAGTTACTTTCGGGGGGTAAGACAAAACTAGGAGCGTCAAAGAGGTGGTCAAAAATAACAAAAAATTGGTAACTTAGCTTGTGGAGGGCGCCTGGGCCATGGCCTTTTCGGCCTCTGGTGCAAATACGGCACTGTCCTCTGATGAGGCAAAATCATTGAAAAATTGATTGAAGGCTGAAGTTTATCGCCCTCGCAGGATTCTTCAGTTACTTTCCCCGTCGAACGATCAGGAAAGTCGTTCTGGTTCTTATGTCTTCTTCATTCTGACTGTGCAGTGTCAGTGTGGGTCAAGCACGTACATCGCCCGCCATACCTGGCACGATCAGGCTCTGGTTATGCAATGAGATTAGGTTTCCTCAATGACCAGACTTCGGAACTAATACGTTACTTTGGATATCTGCTTTCAGCAATAAAAAATGTGCATTCAATAGCATGACAATTGCCCATTTTATGTCAATTCGCCTACTTTCAGTGTCTCTTGCGAAAAATATATGGATGCATTCATATAGATTAAAATCTATAATGTAAATCAGGAATTTCGTTGGGAATTATTATTTAAATCTACAACAACCTAATAAAAACTAACAATGTTTCTTCTGAAACCACAGAATTCATAAAACCAGGGTGACCACAGGCCAAGAAAAACCTGGAAATCAGGTAAAAGTCAGGAATTTTGAAAAAAATGGCAAAAGTCAGGGAGTTTCTGCAAGAAGCAATTCGAATCACTAATTTGACTTACAAAGAAAAAAATACAATTTCATTTTAAACAAAGAAGTGAAGTCAAAATGTACTTAAACAAAATTGAAGCATAAGTGGTTCAAATTCAGCAATACGCATATTGAAAGCAATTCAATTGTTTTTCAGTTTTTACATTATTCAAGAGAGCGAACATAACTAAAGATCAAAATAAGTTTGCATAAGGAAATGACCTGATATAAAATTGAATTTTTAGAATTCAGGTGTATATCTATTTCTGAATTTTCGTAAATTCTTTTGAAATCTTTTAGGGTATTTAAATAGATTGCAAGGATTTTTTAAAAGATTTCAATAATTTGAAGATATACCCAAAGAAATTTTAGGAACTTATGATGTTTTTAAAACTTCCAAGGAATTTTCAAGAGTTTAAAAAAGTTTCAAGGAATGTCAAATAATTGTTAAGGATTTGAAATAGTTTAAGGTATTTATGGAACGATTTTATAGGACCTATAAGGTTTTAGGATATTTAAAAATATTCCGAGGGATTGTATCAAAATTCCCGAGGATTTAAATGATTTTACAGATTTTAAAATCTCTAAAGGTATTTTAATAAATTTTTTTAGGATTTCAGGAAATATTATCAGATTTCATGCAATTTCACGGAATTCTATAATATTTCAATAGATTTCAAAGAATTTATTCACAAGAATTGAGGGATTTCGTAGGATTTCAAAAGATTTGGAATATTTTAGGGTATTTATTTAACGATTTGATAAGACCTATAAAGTTTTAAGATATTTAAAAATATTCCAAGGAATTTTACAAGATTTATCCTGGATTTCAATAATTTCAAGGGTTTCTAAAATCTCTGAAGGTATTTCACTAAATTTTCCAGGATTTCAGGAAATATGATCAGATTTCAAGAATTAAGGGATCACGTAGAATTTCAAAAATTTTCAAATATATCAAGGTGTTACCAAGGATTTTTAATATTTTAGGAGATTTGAAATATTTTAAGGAATTATCAATTGATTTCAATAATTGTAAGGGATTACACATTTTTTAAAAGAATTTTAACTATTTTTTAAATTCCAAGGGATTTTAAGAAGCTTTAAAACATTTCAAGGGATTTATAAAAATTCTAAGGAATTTTCAAGAGCTTTACACAATCTAAATTATTCGAAGGAATGTTCAATTGATTTTTATAATTTAATGAGACTTCAAAAGAGTACACATATTTTAGGGCACTGTCAAATATTCCAAGGCATTTTCAAGAGCTATACAAAGTTTCAATGGATTTTGAAACATTTTAAAGGATTTGAAATGTTTCAGGGAATTTTCAAAGATTTCAAGGAATTTTTAATTTATGTTGCAAAAAATATCTTAGAATTTCAGATCCTCTCAAGGTATTTAATGCATTTTTCGTATTCTTCAATTAATTTCAATTCCCTTAATTTTTTAAAAATCCGTCTTAATATTTTATGAATTTTATCGAATTCTTCTCATTTACCTTAAATTCCTCTAAATTCACTCAAACTTTACGAAAATCGATGGCATTTTTTCAATTTTTTCCAATTCATTTGAATTCTTTGAACATAACTTAAATGGTTTTGAAGTCTTCTGAATCGAATTCTGTTGATTTCTTATAAATTCAAAAGAATATTAGTCACATTATTAATATACATTAGTCAATTTTGGGTTAGAAAGTATTCACTTTTGGTGAATTTTTCAATTTAAATTGGTAACTTCTTCACTTTTTTACGGAAATTAGGATGTGGCAGCCATGAAAATAGAAAAATAAAAATTTGAAAATTTCAAATTGTGTTATTCCATTGATAAAATATTCTATAGTAAAAGGATTACAAGATTAGAATTTTGGTCCTTGAAGATTAATAGTCAGGAAAAAAAATACTGAGGGAAAAGTCAGAGAATTTCGAAAAGGAAATTAACTTTAAGGATGTTATAGGTGTACAGTCAAATGCAAAATTACTTCACCTTGAAAAAAGCCCCATTGATTATTGCAAGACATTTTAAAAGAGAAACCTAAGCGTCAATTATGAAAAAAATAGTTGAATTTATAATTATTTATTTAAATGTAGTTATTTGCATACTTATTGTTTTTCTTCCGCTCTAGGTAAAAGTCTAATTTTCGTTCAATTTCAATTTACAAAAGCTCATTCTATTCTTTGAATGATTCTTTACAATTTTATTTATATCGTTTTTATTAAATATTATTTAAATTGTCTAATTCAATAATTGACTGACTAGAAATAATTGTACGTATTATTTCTAAATAAAATAATTGACATAAAAATGTGACGCATATATTTGTAAAATACCTTTCAAAGAATAGAATGAGATTTTGTAAATTAAAATTGAATGAAAATTCGAATTTTGTCTAAAGTAGAAGAAAAAACACAAACATGCAAATAACTACATTTAAATAAATTATTATAAATTCAACTATTTTTTATAATCTACACTTAGGTTTCTCTTTTAAAATGTGTTGCAATAATCAATGGGGCTTTTTTCAATTTTACAAATCAAGTAAAAGATGAAGTAATTTTGCATTTGACTGTACACTTCAAACAATCTTAAGCCTACATTTAATTTTTTTTTAACTAATAAGAACATATCCTTATTTCTGATAAACTGTGACTGACTGTGGGTAATTTTCCACAAAGAGGTCACTTTCGTTTCCAAGCCAAGTAACTTCTTGAATACACTTTCAGAGACTATCAATTGATTCCTGTGAAGATTTGTACTTTCAGTGATTACTCTTAAAAATCAGTTATTCTTTTTCTTTTTACTGATAAATTACTGACCTGATTTTCCTCATATTAGCAACAAAAAATCGCCGATTGGAAATGCATTGTAGATGATATTCTTACTGATTATGGTGAGCCAAAAAACAAAAAGTTTCGAATTTTTCTTATGGCATTCCTCACTTGCAAGGTTTTTGAAAAATAGTAAACAGTTTAGGATTCAGTCTTGGACGACATTGAAAGGGCTGAAAATATTCACCCTGGAGTTTCTAAACTACCTCCATAAAGGAAGTGGGTTTGAAGAATTAATTTCTAATTTAGCATTATCTAATTCTTTAGACAAATTTTCATTTTGATTTTTAAGTGATATCATCTATTCATTTGCTCTATTCTTTTCCTCATTGTGAGTATCTCCTTCTGCCTTAAGTTTTGAATTTGAAATCTTTGTGAAATCTTTATAAAATCTTTGAGATATCATTCCAAGCTTTGTCAAATCTTTGGAAATCTTTGCTAAATATTTGTTAATATTTGTTAAATTATTTAAATCCTTGATACATAATTGAAATCTTTATCTCTTTGTAATCTATCTGAAATCTTTGAGAAATCATTGAAATCTTTCTTAAATCATTTCAGTTCATATTTGAAATAGTTTTGGAATATTTGGTAATATTTGTGATATTATTGAAATCTTTGTGCACTCTTTTGAATCTATCCGAAATCTTCTAAATATTTGAGAAATCATTGAAATCTTTGTGCAATCTTTTAAATTTATCTGAAAACTTTGTGAAATAATAGAAGTCTTTGTGAAATCTTTTAAATTGATCCCAACTCTTTGCGAAATATTTTAAATCTTTGAGACATTGTCTTAAATATTTGAGAAATGATTGAAGTCTTTGTGAAGTCTTTTAAATCTATCCGAATCCTTTGAAATCTTTGTGAAAACATTAGGAAATCTTTATTCAATCTTTGAAATCTATCTGTAATCTTTGTGAAATCTTTGTAGAAATCTTTGTAAAATCTTTGTGAAACATTTCTGAAATCTTTGTGAATTCTTTAAAAATCCTTACGAAATATTTAAAATATTTTAAAAATATTCGATAATATTTGTGAAATTAATGAAATAGTTGTGAAATCTTTGAGGAAAAATTGAAGTCTTTGCGAAGACTTTTGAATCTTTGTGAAATCATTAGGAAATCTTTGAATTCTTTGTTCAATCTTTGAAATCTGTCTGAAACCTTTGTGAATTAATAGAAGTCTTTGCGAAATCTTTTAAATCTATCCTAAATTTTTGCGAAATTTGTGAAAAACTATTGCAATCTTTGTGAAATCTTTAAAATCTATCCGAAATCTTTGCTAAATCTGTGAAATCTTTGGATAATAATTGAAATCTTTGTGCAATCTTCGAAATTTTTGTGAAATCTTTGGCAATATGAATTTTATACCTGTATATATTATTCATTATTTACTATTTATTGTTTATTTATTATTCATGTCCAATTTTTCCATAACTCTGTGCCCCTGCCTCCTCTTGAAAAAAAGGGCCCGCCGCTTCTGAGTGTAATGCTAAGCTTTCCGATTTTCTAAAACAATTAAATTAGTACCAATAATCCCCGCATAATCTGTATCTGAAACAGTGATCTCTTTGACGTACAGATCATCTATGTATTTCGTTTTTACAAAACTCACCAAACTACAGAATCTAACACACAGCCCTATTCAATACGTTTTCCTTCATCAATATCCACATCGACTTTCTTGAAAAACAGCCTATTTATTGAAGTAATTTCTCAGATAAAATTGACAACATTATTCTTCTTGACACAATTCTTGGCGATATAACCCGATTAGTTGCAGTTGTAACAAGTTGTGTTCTTCGGCTGCGGACATTCATTTTAAGTGTCTCCTAGATTTCTACAGTTGTTGCCTCTAAATTGAGATTTAGATGTAGCTTTAATGTCAGCTGATTTTCTGAATGCACATCTGGAACTTCATCAATGATATAATCCACCATCTCTTCATCGTCCACTAGCACTTGATTAGCAAGGATTATTTTTGTGCGATAATATTCGCAGAAGGCTCGTTGCATTTCCACTTTCTTTCTTCAAACAGCGTTCGTCGTTTTAACCTGATAGATCGATGGTCAAGCATTATCTTCACATCCGTGAGCAAGTCTTCCATACTCATATCAATATGCTCTGATTAAGAATGAAACCATTTTAAAGCATTGCCTCTTAACTTCGAACTGAGAAAAGTTTTTGAAAGGTTATCGTTCAATTCATAAGTTACACTAAGGAGCGGTAGCTGCTTTTCCTACTGACAGAAGTTGCGAACAGATCCACTAAATTCGTTTAATGAATCACTGATAGCTCTAATGTTTATGTTGTACAGAGAGCTTAAAGAAATTGTTGAACTTGTTTTTGAATTTTCTCGAACCTGGTTTTGACGATCTAGTAGTAGTACTTCTCGTGCCAGCAAATCTCTTTCCCTTCTTATAAGTTCCAACTGGCGTGGCATCAAAGTAAAATTCGTTAATGAATTCAGCGGTAGCAATAAAAAAATAGAGTTTGTTTTTTAAGCTTCTGATCCGGAATAATCATAGATGTATCAAATAACGAAGCTGAATCTTCCGTATGCAAATTTATCTCCTTTATTTCTATGCAGGTATGTGAGGGATCATCTTCCTGTAATCGATTAATTAAATTAGCCTTATTTCCAACATTCGAGAGACCTTTTCTACCCAAAATTTCTTTTAGCTTCAAAACAGAAAGACAACAGTCCTCGGTATTTTGATGACAGGAACTACGTTAACGCACACAGCAATAAGTCATTGAACGCACTCAACAGATCAATGACAAGACACACAGAAATGTATTCCTGCTTCAAAAAAGACGTCTTGCAAACAGCCCCAAAAAAACTCCTCAAAAAAAGCTTTTTTCGATCAAGACACATTGACAGGAAAATTTGAATTTTTTATTTTCATAAGCGAATTTAATTATTGATGATCGATACTCAAGCTCATATCTCACTTCTGATACTGTAGTAACATAATTTCTTGATACTTGCGAGTAAATAACACGTTTATTTCATATAAATTAAAGTTTATTTAATTTCGAAGTGTCAATTGTTTTACATTCTTTAATATAGTTCTAACTGACGTTGCAGCTGATAAAACAAAACAGTAGATATATCTATGGAATCTACTTGAATTATTGCTACCACACAATTATAATATTTCTCTTAGGTTTGACCAATGCCCAATTTTTCTAAAGAGCATTCCTAAGCGATTAGCAGATATTGGCAAATAATGTGCAGCAGCACGCCGATAAATATACGATACACGTGTGCGATTACAATACTATTACTTTTCGTTGTACCACTGATAAGGCATCCTTGAACCTGACGCGACGTTGCATACGCATGCACCTAATCTCAGCGAGTGAGTTACTGGTCACCTATCTTGTTCTTGAACCTGATTTTTTCCGTTGGCATGAAGTGTACCAGTGATAATGCGAGGTTTAGTTGCAATATATCAGTTCTCAGATTTATAAGCGAAACGATATTATACACATTGTGAATCACCAATATTAGTGATAAATGTAGATATTATTACCAATCAAGAGAATCAGGAAAGTGAAGACTGAATTGATATCGATATCGATACCCAAGTGAGTTTTAAAAGACTAAAAACCTCTTTTAAAAATGTTATCTGAATTTGAAATCATAAAAAGGTATGCTTTTGTATATTCATTTCTTCCGAAAAAATTTCCAACGCTAATAGTCTTAACATATATATGTAAAACCATGTAATATTCATTGTTAAATTAATTTTTAGAGTATCGTTTCTTTTATTTTTCTCTGCTTAACATAAGTCTATTTTTAAATAGAAATGCTAACTCAAAATAGTTATAAATTCATAAATATTTGGATTAAATTTAAATAGATAGTAGTAATGCTAATTCATATGGTATGCAGGAATTCATTTCTAAAACATCATAGACCATTATTGAATAATAATCTGCAGCAAGATTATCATAATCATACAAAAAAAATATAAGTCTCATTATTGCTTCCTTATAAAGTAAGCTTTGTAATGATATTGTTTAAAAAAAAATGTATTCCTTTCATTAAGCATTCCACAATTGAACAATGTTTAATACAATATTCAAGAAATTTTCCAGGTGAATGTGTGTATGGATGTTACTCTTTTTTATAAACAAGATATAAAGAAGATGGTTGCCAGCTGAATGGATAAAATTGAGAGAGATTATTTTCATCACTAATATCTCAAAACTGACCAAAGGATTTCTAAAAATATTCGAAAATGGGTTTTTTGTAGTAAAAATTTTTCTATTCACAAAATTCAAAGTCGAGGCAACAATATAAAATATTCCTTCACTTGAAATTAATCGATTTTCCTATAATTATAATAAATTTTATTGAAGTGTAAGGAATTTATGGGTGTAAATGCAAAAGTTGACATTATCATATTCTTGGAATATTATATATTTGTGATTGGAGGGATAATTTTTTAATTACCGGTTTTTATTAAGCCTTTTTTCCGACAATACCATTTGTCCTATTTATTTTTATTCTACGCTGTACCAAAATAAAATCAATTAAAAATGAGTAAATGACATCTGATGGTAACGTGTCCCTGACTACCTTTTTTCAAATTTATGACGTTATATCGTTTAAAAGAAAGCTGAAAATTTAATTATTAAAAATAAATTTTTTTTCGGAATGAATTGCAGAAATACAAAATAAAACGTTTTTCTCGTTTCAACTTATATTTTCAGAGTTATACTCACTTTTGAAATGTCCTCGAGTTTGTATGTCAACTGTAACAAAACAGTTTTCAAATAATTGTATGGCTTAAGAGTTTAATTTTCACACTTAAATTGATTAATCATTGAAGATTATTAAATATATTCCAAGATGTAACTATAAGTGTCTTTATTGGACCAAAATAACCAATTTAAAATCCCGATAAATATCGTACACTCAGAAAACGATTTGGTTCAATCCATAAAATTTTCATTGGTTCAACCATAGAATATGCTTATTATATAGATACAAAAATATGTGGTTGATCCTACTGAATTTTTCGGTTTTTTAAAACAAAATCTTTTGGTAAATGAAATGTTTCATTGATTCAGTACACAAATGTAATTAGGTTAATAAAATATTTTGTTGAATCAAACAAAATTTGTTTGCTTCAAACAATTTTTCATTTATATCCAAGAAAAAAGTTTTTTTGATTTAAGAAAATCTTATTTCCAAATGTACAACAATTTCTTGTCATCCGTTAACACAGGTGTACTATTAGAAGAACCATATTTTTGCTTTGAGTTTATGAAGAAAAAATTATTGAAAACATGCACTTCTTACACATGAAATACTTGATTTTTAGGTTATTCCTGCGTAAAAATATGTATTAAAATAATAAAATTTGTTTGAATAACTTTTTCATCCGGTAACACAACATTTATGATCATTGAGTAAAGTTAGTTGTAGGAAAGAAAATTGTCGATATTCCCATTATTTTTTGATTAAAAAATCATTTTAAATATTCTGAAAGTTACTTGTTTTATTAATTATATCGTAAATAAAATAAAAAAATTTAATGGAAATATAATAATTATTCCGACCTACAAAATATTTGCAATAACTTAAATTAAATATTTGTCATCAGATTATACAAAATTGGAATTTTGAATTCCAGCCTAATTCTTCATCTCGTATACTATTATTTGTACACTTATTGTGATTAATATGAATATAAAAAAGTTAGTATAATACGAAGTCTTGGCATAAGAATAAGAAGTAATCCTTGATTCGAAACTAATCGATTGACCTATAATATTAATATATTTGATTGATGAGTAAGGAAGTTATGGTAATTTATAATGGTATAAAAAGTTTTTTTTTTGTTATAGTGAACATTTTTTCATTAACATAATTCAAAATTGATTGGCCTAAAGTATTTTCATTATTAATAATCATAAATAATTCAAAAAAAGTAATGCATCCTCTATGAGAAAGCAAATATATTTTCTAATTAATCATAATAAGGAAGCAAAGTGCTCATCAAATGGGCACCATACAATCGTAAATAAAAAAAAAGTGGAAACACCCGAGATCGAATTCACAGCTAGTTTTTTATATATATCTCAGAGAGGTAATTAATTTCGTCCTTTAGAATCAATAAATAGATCATATATCATGGAAATTATAATTGCAGATTATTTTCTTAAAAGATAATTATAATTGTTAGGTTCAAGGTATAATAAATGAGTGAATGAATGAATAACAATATATACTGAAAAATATAAAATAGGCATGTGCCAGATATTTAATACATATGTAACAATAGTATTTGATTAAATAGAAAGATTAAAGAGTAAAGTGCTTCTGTTTTCATTCTGCCAGGATTTCTATCGCAAAGTACACAGTTTTAGTGATTGAGTGTGTATTTACTTCGGTCTTAACTTCAATTACAGTCTGCCTAGTATTTTTAGTGAACATTTTCGACAACAATGGACACTCATTTAGCTCCGGTCGCACTCGAAAAGACAATTTCCTGGATGTATTGTCGGAAATTAACAGTGTTTGTCTTTCTGTTTGTGCGCTGGAAATTGAATTTGATCAAGAGAGTAATTTGCTTTGATGCGTTCGTTTATAGTTATAGAATCTCAAAAGAAAAAAATATTATTAATTAATTCATCAGATTTTTACTCCACAAAATAGAGTTTTTAATGCGAAAATTTTTGATATTAAATGCTTAAGTATTTATACAGTATCTTTAAAATGCGTCAGCAGAAGCTGATGTTGCAACACTTCATATTTGTTTAGTTTATGAGCACTAGGGTGTTCCAAAATGCATTGGAGTTTTTTCTTGAATTTTCATGCGCATTGCTTCCAGATTTGTTCGAATCCACAAAAACATAATTGCGTTTAATGAAAAAAAATATTATATTGAGAGGTTTCGCAAGCCCCATATAGTTTGACACGTATTTCCCATACGAAAAAATACGTTTTTGTAAATTTTATTCAGAATCGTCAATATCAGGTAAATCGAGTTGCAACTCAACATTTATTTTCACAATTAGCTATAGAACACAAATGAACAATTACTTTTTGAATATCACTCATATAAATTGTTTAATATTTTTTCAACCAATTTTCTCTTAGAATAGAGTTAGAAAGTCGCGGTTTTTCTCGAATTCTTCAATTTATTTTCAACATTTTAGTTACAGCGAGGCAATAATCAATTAAATTTAATAGAAATAATTTTTTAACCAATGCTTCATGAATCATAAGCATATTACTTTAGAATAATGCTAGAAAGTTGCAGCGTTTTCTAAATTTTCCACTTTTTCTCCACTTTTCAATTAGAGTGCGGTAATAATTAATTCAAGTTAACAAATATAATTTAAACAAATTATTATTTTTTATAAATGTCTTCTCTTATAGTAATGCTAGAGTGTTTCGGTTTCTTCTGAAACTTTTAACTTTTTGTCTTTTTTGTGAATATCTTTTTCTGAAATAAAACAGATATTTGTTTTAATATTGACGATTCTGAATAAAATTTACAGCAACTTTTTATGGGACATACGTGTTACGCCTAATGGGCTTACTGAACCTCTAAATATAATCTTTAAACAAATAAAAAAATAAACGCATTTATTATTTTGTTTTTTAATACGGACAAAGTTGGGTCCGATATCCATTAAAAATCAAGAAAAACAAAATTCAACTTAACTCGGCTAACGGAAATGAAATTTAATGATATTGGTTTTGCTACTCTTTGACTGCAATATTTCCTCATTTCGGTATTTTAATTGGGCTCTTATAAGTTCTTGTAATATAACCTTATTATTCTCTTTTCAGACTTCTGCAAAATTTGTATGATAGGATTTTAATATCCTTACTAAACTTGTTTGAGTTATAATTCAATTATTGCAGATTAAAGTCCCTCTTGTAGTACGTAATTTAATTTCCCAACTTTAAGAAAATAATAATTTTGAAATGCTCTCTGTTGATGATGAAATTAATCATGTAAAGGAGCGTTGTAAATATTGCTTTAAATCACAGGATGGATGCATTACAAAAATGGACTTGTATAAAATTGGAGATACTAAAATAGGTCCATTTTTTCAAATTTCGACTGTCACTGACTATTTCATAGTTTCTGCAAACAATGATGAAATTAATCATATTTCTTAAATTCAAACCAGACGCCATCTTAGCATTTTTTTTTAATTTCGACTGTCATTGACTATTGCATAGTGACTGTAAATAAACTTGCTCATCTTGTCAAGTTTAAGAGGCTTTTCTTGAAAAATGGGGACATTAATAATTTTTTTGAAATCTTAACATATGTAATTTTAGATTTTTCCAAATGTTTGATTTTCCATGACAGAAATTGCTTCGTAGCTATTAACAAGATTTTTTCACGAAATTTGCATCCCTTCTGTTAAAAAATATAGAAAATATCAGTTTTGGTAATCTTTTATGGGCCCGCCTAATTTGAGAATTCTGGAAATTTTTATTTTTACCCTACACTATTTTTTCGGCTTTGTAAAAAGATTGGGGTGCTCGTTTCATAGAATACGACGAAAACTGAGAAAGCTACGGGTGCTGGGGGTAAACATAGTCGGTTTGGCTAAAATTTAGATCTCATCATTTTTTTGGATATTGGAACGAATACCGTTGCTAGGATCAAACGAATTTGAAAAAAAAAAATTAACCACGACTGTAACCCTAGGGACGGGTTTGTGATGCAGGGGAAATACGCATATGGAAAATACAAACGTCAATAACAATTTTTTGGAATGCTTAAAACAATGAAAATTAGTGAGTTTATTTCACAAGTAAAGCATCCACATACAAACTTCATACTCTCTCCCCCATTTCCCCTTTCCCCTTCTTTCGAAGCATTTATCGTTTTTTCGATTAAATTGAAACTGAATTAATAGAACCCAATTAGAAAATCCAACTATTTTTGCTAAAGTTTCATTCTCTTTCTTTGCAAAGTCTGTTATTATATTTTTGGTTTATAATTCATCACTTTTGGTTCAAACTTCTACTATTTGGTTGAAGATTCGTTTCTTTTTGTTAAAAATTAATTTTTTTTAATGAACGTTCAACTATTCTGTCTTTGGTTCAAAATTGATAGGTTTTAGTTAAAAATTGAACTATTAAATTTTTCAATGAGACTTCATCCTTTTTGGTTGAAAATTTAACTATTTGATTGAAAGTTGAATTACTTTGGTAAACATTTATATTATTGGTAAAATATTTAACTATTTTGTTGAAAATTCGTTCTTTTTGGCTTTAAAATTCATCGCTTTTGGTAAACTTGATCTTTTTTGGGTAAAAATGCAACTGTTTGGTTAAAAGCTTATCTCTTTCGATTGACGATTCAACTAAGAATTCACCTTATTGTTTAAAATCACCTGTTTTGATTCCAAATTTAATTTAGAATTAAATATAATTAAATTATTTCGTTGAACATTCAACTATTCGGGTATAAATTTAGTTATTTCCTTGAAAATGTAAGTGTTTTGTTGATCGTTCTTCTTTTTGGTGGAAAATTCAACTTTCTAAAAAATTCGTCTTTTTGGCTTGAAAATTCAACGATTTGGTTGAAAATGCAACTTTTTTTTAAGTTTCATCTTTTTGTTTGTAAATTGGATCAGTTGATTGAACATTTAATTATTTGCTAACAAATCAAATAATTTTTTGAAAATTTGAATATCTTCTACAAAATTAGTCTTTTTGATTTGAAGATTTTACTATTTATTTAAAAATTAGACCATTTGGTTGAAAAGTTCAATTATCTTGTAAAAATTAATCTTTTTCGCTTGGAGATTAGGCTATTTGATTGAAAATTCAAATATTTTGGTAAAAATTAAATTATTTTGTTGAAAATTAAACTGCTTTGTTGAAAATTTGTCTTTTTCGATTTAAAATTCATCTTTTTTGGCAGAAAAGTTCTGAATTAAAAAATTATTGTTTTTCGCTTGAAGATTTGATTTATTGATTTAAAATGCAACTTTTCGTGGTTGAAGTTAATTCTTTTTTTATTGATAATTTGACCACTTGGTTAAAAATTCTTCGTAGGTAAAAAATTCAACTATTTGGTTGAAAATGCAATATATTTCGATTCGAAATCTTAAGCGTTCCATATTTGATTCACTGTGATACCTATACATAAATTTGATTTAGAAGAATTTATTCCCCCATTTCCGTAAAAAATCATCCTATTTCTCCTGTTCCCAGAGCATTTTATGCTATGAAGTCTATTAAAATATT
>CAKNWT010205935.1:347-15353 GCA_932066315.1 Andricus coriarius | reverse complement strand
TAATCACAGAATATGTGAAAAATGATAGGGACTTAGAATGGTCAACTTTTTGGCAATCATCCATTTACATTAAAAATAAAATAAACATATTACACTGTTAATAAGATTATTTAGATTTAAGAATTAATGAAAAACAAATGAAACACTAATTTCGTATTTCATCTGGGAGCTAGGTTTCCTGATTTTTATGTTGAGTCTAGTGAATTAAAACTTACCTTCATCTTCATTGCGGATACAAGAGATTTCACCAACAATTCTCTGCTTCCGAACTCGCAATTTACTTTTTGCTTTCGGCATTTTAAGTTTGATATAAACAAAACAATATCACGAGGACAACACAAAACTTGAAATAATCTTCTCTAACCTAACCCGTTTCGACGTGATTCCGACGCGAGCCACATCACCTGCCCCCTTGCGGCCACATGTGGAAAATCCGATCGGGCCCAGATCGGAACTTGGGAACAAGTAGGGCAATTTCTGCACGGGTCTCTACTGACGAGGTAATGAGATTAATACAAAATGTCACTCAGCTGGGAGTTGCTTGTCGGTACTGGGGCGGTACTGTAAATGGTATTATGCTTGTACCTAAAGTCTGCACTGCCGCGGTACTGGAAATGATATTATGCCTGTACTGTAAGTCTGTACGGGCGCGTTACTGGCATTAATACAAAATGTCACTCGGCTGGGAGTTGTCTGTCGGTACATGGGCGGTACTAGGAATTGGTAATATGTCTGTACCGAAAGTACAGATTAATATTATGCCTGTACTGCAATGCAATGTACTGCATTGCCTGTAATGCAAATTTTGAGTTATCTCAAAAACGGTGATAGATACGCGAAAACTGACCACATTTTCAGGGATTTCTAAAGGGGTTAGTCCTCGGCCACCTCGACCTAAACCAGTAAACAAATGTTTAAAATTCGAAAAAAAGTCGAAAATTTTGAATTATTTCTAAAAGGGTCACAGATTACGTGAAAACTGACAACATTTTCAGGGTTTTGAAGAGGGGAATTGCTTTCGATCAAAATTTCAAGGTTTTTGCAGAGGGGTTTTGTTTTCGAAATCCATGAACTAACCCAATAAAAAGATTTTTTGAATACAAAAAAAAAAGAAAATGAAAATTTTGAGTAATCTCGAAAACGGTGAGCGATAAGCAAAAACTGACAACAGTTTCAGGGTTTTCTATAGGGGTTGGCCCTCGGCCACCAATAGCAAGGGGTTTACAAAGGGGCTTTGTTTTTGACCAACATCAATTAACAAAATAAAAAGATTTTTAAAATACCAAAAAAGAATGAAAATTTTGAATGATTTTCGGTCATTTATTGTAATTTTACAGTTATATGTGGCAACTTAACATAAATTACCGAATATTCATTTTTTAAATGACCATCAATTTCCGGAAATTTATGAAAATTTTGGGTCATTTACGGTAATTGTACAGGTGACTATGGTAACTTACCTTAAATTACCCAAAGTTCATTTTTAGGAATTTCCATGAATTTCCGGAAATTTAGGAAAATTTTCGGTAATTTACGGTAATTTGAGCAGTTATGTATGGTACCTTTCCACAAATAACCGCAAAATTCTACTATCTGCATCCAAAATTTCCTCACAGTTTTACGGTGAGTGGGCTGATAATAATCGTAACATGCAAGTTCATAGATGCATAATTTTCATTATTCACCTCTGACGTCACTTTTCAGTCCCTAGGGAGTAAAAAGTAGAGCTTTCGCCCCGCTTCATAGGCGTCGAAAGGGGCTGAAATCATGCCTAAAAAAATATGAAGCTACTTTTACAAATGAAAAAACAATGTGATATAATTTGATATTACAATTGTAAAAACATTTAAGCACGCTCTCGAAAAAATGCCTGACTTTAAAAGCGGACACTTAAATTTATTTAACTACTAAGGCTTTCAAATTGATACAGTTCAATTTTTAACGTTAATATCAGTAAACTGTTCAATTTTGAGCAGATTCATAATCGTCTGGTAAAATCCGGTAAAATCAATTATTGTTCAATTTTTAATATCCGAACCACAGTTCAATTTAAAAGATAATTGAACAATTTATGCTTGCAGTTGATCAACTTAAAACGATTTTAATCAAAAAATTCCAGTTTCAAATTTTGAATTGTTGAGGTCTTTAAACTGCATTTTAAAATTCTTTGAAGTAAAAATTTGTGCTTAAAAATGCAGACCTTAAATGGAAAATTTAATTATGTAAAAGATTTTTTAATTACGCACTATAAACTGAACGATTTCATAATTAAAAAAGTTAACAATTGGACTTAACATTTAAAAAAAATTTGAAATCTTGGAGTTGAAATTTTCAATTGCATTCTATCACGTGACATGAAAATGTGTGAAATTTCATGTGATCGGATAGACTTTTCTTCTAAAAATGTGTAAAATTCCCGGTCAAAAAGTAAATTCAGTCATTTCTTGCTTTTTACCAGTCTCAAAAAATTTCCGCTCCAGCGAAGACCTTGCATTAATAAAATCAATCTATTTTTCCAGCCAACAAAAATCATCTTTGGGACCATTAACAAAATACGTAATAAAAATATTTACAATTTTTAAACTTGCAATTATTGAAATTTTTAATACATTCAATTGAAAATAGAATTTGGAAATTGTATAATTTGTAACACATTATTTTCAAAATCGTCCACTTCTGAGTGGTGCTCAAAGTGGCTTGATTTAATGTTGGTAAACAGAAGAGAGAAGAAATTTATTTTCCGAGATTAGCTCATTGATAACAACAAAGCCCTTCAAGTTTTATGTTGCCAGAAAAGGAGGGAGGGGTCCCTCAGGGGTCGTGCATAAATTACGTAACGCAATCTTCCGATAATTTTGACCTCCCCCCCTCCCTATGTAACGCTTTTTCCGACTTTTCCCTGTAGTTTTTCACTATTATGTAACACTAAGCTAGACCCCAACCAAAAAAAAAGTGTTACGTAATTTATGCACGACGTTATTAGAATCCTCGAGAATTTCCTGGAAATTTAATTTCAAGTTTACTACAAAAAACAGGGACAAATAGAAAGCGAAAATGAAAAAAAATGGAAAAAATAAGTCTTCAGAAAAATTAAGATCTGGGAAAACTGACTCTTCCTCACCCCATATTTTTAACCGCGGACCGTCGTCAACCACGTTTGTAACGAAAATGGGGGGGCCTTTTTGCGCCATTTTTCTGACCTCTTTGTTCGAGAATTCGCCGAAAATTCCTAAATTATGTTTCCGCGGGCGTCATTTCAGGACGAAAACACAACATATTCACGCTCACCGGCTTTCTCACCTTTAAAATAATGGTTGTTGCCACAACTGCAATGACCAAGTTTTTTTCTAGAAAGCTCAAATACGCAGCAACTTTCCTCGTGGTCCGCGAGGCACGCTGGCACGCAATAATCTCGCTAACCTCGCTACAATTTACCCTCAAACACTCTCTCAATTTCCGAGATTTGATTCTGTCACTATTTTTTTCTCCAAGCGCACTAATTTTTCCCTTTGATTTACGTGATGTAGATGATGCTGAACTGTTTGCGTGCCGCTCGGGAATCAGAAATCTTCCGAAATGTGCCGATTGAAGGTGGTTTTTAAACACCGCTATCTATTTGATTAATAGCATTTAATACAATTATTTAACTAAGATTGTTGCCAATTATTGAGACTTGAAATGTATATTATTTTTTCGACTCAATACTAATCTAAAGTTGTATTTTCTGTTTAAAAAACCCATCTTAATTCGTTTTTTAGCTAGAATGCGCGGGGTTCCTGAAAGATAACAACCAAAAAATTAGTTTTCTATAAAAAAAATTAATGTTCTACAAATCAACGTAGATTTTTAAAAACTTCTTAATTCGGCATCCAGCCAGCACTTGGACTCAGTACTGGGATAATCCTAAACTAGTACCGCGCCAAGGCTCGGCAAAACTCCTTAATTTGGCTTCTAGCCAGCACTTGGACTCAGTTCTGGGCCAGTACAAAACCAGTACGAGCACAATACTCGGCAGAACTCCTAAGTCGGCTTCTAGCCATCACTTGCACTTCACACTGGGGCAGTACTAAACAAGTACCGCGCCAACGCTCGGAAAAACTCCTTAATTTGGCTTCCAGCCAGCACTTGGACTCAGTACTGGGCTGTACCAAACCAGCACGACGCCAACACTCGGCAGAACTCCTGAGTCGGCTTGTAGCCATCACTTGGACTTCACACTGGGGCAGTACTAAAATAAAATACCGCGCCACCGCTCGGCAAAACTCCTTAATTTGGCTTCCAGCCATCACTTGGACTCAGTGTTGGGCCAGTACTAAACCAGTACGACGCCAACACTCGGCAGAACTCCTAAGTCGGCTTCTAGCCATCACTTGGACTTCACACTGGGGCAGGACTGAACCAGTACAGCGCCATCGCTCGGCAAAACTCCTAAGTCGGCTTCTATTCACCACTTGGATTCCATACTGGGGCAATACTAAACCAGTACCGGGCCAACGCTCGGCAAAAATCCTTAATTTGGCTTCCAGCCAGCAATTGGACTCAGCACTGGGCTAGTACCAAAGCAGTACTGCGCCAACACTCCGCAAAACTCCTAAGTCAGCTTCTAGCCAACACTTGGATACAATACTGGGGCAGTACTAAACCAGTATCGGGCCAACACTCGGCAAAACTCCTTAATTTGGTTTCCAGCCATCACTTGGACTCAGTACTGGGCCAGTACTGAATCAGTACCGGGCCAACACTCGGCGAAACTCCTAAGTCGGCTTCTAGTCAACACTTGGACTCCATAATGCGGCAGTACTAAATCAGTATCGGGCCAGCGCTCGGCAAAACTTCCTAATTCGGCTACTAGCCATCATTTGGACTTCACACTGGGGCAGTACTAAACCAGTACCGGGCCAACGCTCGGCAAAACTCCTTAATTTGGCTTCCAGCCATCACTTGGACTCAGTACTGGGCCAGTACTAAACCAGTACGACGCCAACATTCGACAAAACTCCTAAGTCGGCTTCTAGACAACACTTGGATTCATTACTGGGGCAGTACTAAACCAGTACTAGGCCAAGGCTCAGCAAAACTCCTTAATTTGGCTTCTAGCCATCACTTGGACTTCACACTGGGGCAGTACTAAACCAGTACAGCGCCAAGGCTTGGCAAAACTCCTAAATTTGGCTTCCAGCCAGCACTTGGACTCAGTACTAAGCCAGTACTAAACCAGTACTGCGCCAACACTCGGCAAAACTCCTAAGTCGGCTTCTAGTCTACACTTGGACTCCATAATGCAGCAGTACTAAATCAGTATCGGGCCAACGCTCGGAAAAACTTCTTAATTCGGCTTCCAGCCAGCACTTGGATTCCGTAGTGGGGCAGTACTAAACCAGTACCGGGCAAACGCTCGGCAAAACTCCTTAATTTGGCTTCCAGCCAGCACTTGGACTCAGTACTGGGCCAGTATTAAGCCAGTACTGCGCCAAAATTCGACAACACTCCGAAGTCGGCTCCCAGCCAGCACTTGGATTCAATACTGCGGCAGCACTGAACCAGTACCGCGCCGACGCTCGGCACGGTACAGTTGATCAGCACTGATTGCTCGTCGTTTACAAATCGCGCGGTACTATGCCGTTCGTAAGATCCGGCATAAGTCCGACTTTTCCGCCTGGGTGGGGGTTTTCGGGTAGCTGATTTCGAATCTAATGTCAAAATGTCAACATTCAAAATGAAAGATCCAATATAGCGGCCAGTTATTGTGAGAATATAACCGTTTTCATTCAAAATCGCTAATTAGTGTTTTTTTTTATGTCGTCGATTTAAAATTAAATGTTAAAATTCAAAAATGTTAAATATGGGATGCAATATTGCATCAGCCATTTAAAATAAAAATGACGATTCAAATCATAAAATTTTTGAATTTTCGCTTTAGATTTGAAATCGACGACATAAAGAAAAAACCCCAAGTAGCGATTTTTAATGAAATCGGTTATAGTCTTACAATGACATTCCGCCATATTGGATTCTTCATTTTGAATGTTGAAATGTTTACTTTGTATTCCAATTCGACGACCTCGAAACCCCTTTAATACGACAAATAGTCAAATTTACATTAGTGGAAATCCTTCATGCCATGAAGGTTAAAAAAAGATAATTCAATTGGGGTTTTCTTAGAAACAGGAAGTCCTAGTCTGATTAAAAGCCCATATTTGGATTCGGCATGACGAAATCTATTAGAATATATGTCTCGCATATGTAATATAATATCTGAGCGCCCATGGTATCTAATAATACAACTTTTTATCAAAAAATGTCAAATTTAACCTAGATTTTCAAGTAACAAAATTTGAGACTCTGTGAAATAGACGCATCTAATATATCCCGTGTGGAAATTTTGTCATTCAAATTGTCAACAAAATCACATTGTGATATCGCACTGAAATAAACTTCCTTCAAAGCGAATCAGAATTACGCTTGCAATGTTGACGTATATTGACGTATATAGGCGCTTGTTCGATGCACATCGTGCTTGAGTCGCTCCGTAAATTTTTGACTTTTATGACTTAAAGTTGTTAAAATTTGTTACAAACTCGGGTCGCGAGTGTGAGTGGGCCTTTTATCTGTTTGCACATCCCTCGGATATCGTTTTTGAGGCGATTTTGACTGTGAATTTCAAAGAAAAGTGTCTGGATAAATGATGCTGGGTACTACCTGAGCTGTGAAAAATTCAAATTTCCTCAAAATACATATATAAGCGCTTGTTCGATGCACATCGTGCTTGAGTCGCTCCGTAAATTTTTTACTTTTATGACTTAAAGTTGCTAAAATTTTTTACAAACTCGGCTCGCGAGTATGAGTGGACCTTTTACCTGTGTGCACATCCCTCGGATATCGTTTTTGAGGCGAATTTGACTGTGAATTTCAAAGAAAAGTGTCTGGATAAATGATGCTGGGTACTATCTGAGCTCTGAAATTGGGAATGGATCTCTGGAAATTTTTCTTTTTCTTTGACAAACTATTTTCAGTACAGTTTCCCGAGTGCCTCTTATTTTATTTTATTTTTTTCGCTGGCTTAAAAACATCGTCCCAGCTCATTGTGATCCTGGAAGCGGTCTCACCAGTGGCTCTCAGTCTAATTATGCCGGCCAACATGTCTAACACCAAATTGACGGTTTTGGGTCCCGATGAAACGGAGCGCCCCTGCCCACACTGTGGTAACAATCCGCGCACAGGTATAAAATGTATCGGCTGTGGTATGCTCTATCATGAAGGTTGTTACAATAGACAAAAAGTCATAAAAGGAGTTATCTCTAAATGCTGCCCACCATCCAGATCAGCTTCTCCAAATCCAATGATAACCAACGAAGCATTGGAAGCTCTGATGACTAAATTATTAGAAAAACATCTTGTTGCGATAAAGGGAGAACTCACCAAAAATAAAGATGATAGCAATAAAACCATGCAAAAATTATCTGATAAACTAGATGTGGTTTCTGATCAACAAAAAGTCATTGATCAATCCGTAGAACAAATCAAGGTAAGATTGGATACTGTGGAAACAGCGCTAACGGATATCCAAAATGCGGGATTGTCTTCTCATTCTAATGACCTTGCTACTGAAGTCCTAGAACGTCAAGTCAGATCGAAAAATATAATTTTTTCGGAGTGTCTGAATCCACTGCAAGTACTGCCGAATCAAGAATTGATGATGACAAATCTAAACTTAACGATATTTTTGTCAAACTCGATATGTCACTGGATGGCCTAAAAATCTACAGGGTGGGAAAGAAATCAACTCAAGCAAATCGACCAGTTAAGGTTATCTTTAAAGATACAGCCTCGGCTATTAACTTTTTACGACAAAAATCAAAATACGATGTTCCGATTTGCTTTCATCTAGATCAAACACAGCAGCAAAGAGATCATTTAAAGAAGTTAAAAACAGAACTCCAGGATCTCAAAAATGATAGTTCAACAAATAAAACTATCAGGCTTTTTAATGGTGTTCCCAAAATTGTTGATATTCAACCCTCAAAGCCCACAAAAAACTGATAAACAGAAAACCAGGAATAAGCTCGTCACCGTCTTTTATCTCAGTTTATTACCAAAATGTACGAGGACTTAGAACAAAGCTGCGTAACCTGAGAACATCAGTGTCAACATCTTCGACATGCTGGGACATCATCATTTTAACGGAAACATGGCTACATCAAGGTATAAATGACGCTGAACTCGGTCTTCAAGACTATCACATTTACAAAAAGAACAGATCTCCGAACACAAGTATTTTTGCGAAGGGAGGTGGCGTTCTAATTGCCGTAAGTAAATAAATAGGCTGTAATCAAATAATCATTCAAGAAAATTCTATCGAACAAATTTTCGTCAAAATTAGACTTGCTCATGTCGACTATATAATCTGCTCTGTATATTTTCCACCTGCTTCTCCTATAGAAAGTTACAATAAGCATATTGTGTCCGTAAATAATGTTACTCGGCAGTTTCCGCTAGGAAAACTCTTATTTACAGTCGATTATAATCATTCTGGTGTTTCCTGGTATACTGATAATAGAGATGTACTAACGGACAGGGTTTCTTCAGTCAGAAGTACAACACTAGATGCGGCCGAAACTATATCTAACAACTGTGCATTTTTAGGTCTTAGGCAACTGAACAGCATAGAAAACTGTCAAGGCAAGCTCTTAGATTTAATTTTCAGTAATATCAGTCTTGTAGATATCCAAATGACAGCGGATACTTTAATTAAGTGTGACGCATTTCACCCACCCTTAGAACTAAAAATTCCTCTGTCTGATGGGTTCTCTTCAATAAATGAGATTTTCCTATTTTCAGACTTTGCTAATGCTAACTACGAAAAGATCCTTGAGTACCTCGCGGAAGTTGATTAGCAAAATGAATTACATTCAAACGATATTGAAATATCAACTGAGAATCTCTATTATCATATTAATTTTGCGATAGAGAAATATGTGCCTACTAAAAAAGTCTTCCTTTCAACATATCCCACGTGGTTCAATCATGAGTTAAAAAAACTTACTCGACTGAAAAAGATTGCCCATAAAAAATTGAAGCAAAGCCAATATTTAAATAATTATGAAAGTTTCAGTTCCTTAAGATCGAGGTGCAAAAACCTGAGTGACAGTCTATATCTTCAGTATACCAGTGATATAGAAAGCAATGTACAAGAGAATATAGGGGCCTTCTGGCGTTTCGTGAATCAAAAATTGAAGGACACAAATGTCCTAAGAAATATAGTTCATAATGATATAAAAATTAACAACGGTAAAGAGATTGCAAATGTGTTCGCGCAATACTTCAATTCTGTACACACAAAAAACCAATTCTTAAATGATACTATAAATTTTGACCATAACGTTGGACTATCCGAACTTATAATATCTCCACAGGAGGTTTTTAAAAGAATATCTAACCTAGATCCTTACAAGGGGCCAGGACCGGATAATGTGCCACCTCGTTTTTTCAAAGAGTGTAGTAGTGTACTCTCGGAACCTTTAAGCATTCTTTTTAATCAATCTTTGAAATGCGGGATTGTTCCAAAACGCTGGAAGGTCTCATCAATAACACCAATATATAAATCGGGACCAAAACAATTTGTAAGGAACTACAGGCCCATATCCATACTGAACGTCGCTTCCAAAATACTAGATAGTTTTGTAGCAGATTGTCTAAAAGATTCTTTCAGTAATATTTTTATTGACGAACAGCATGGTTTCCGGCCTTGTAGATCCACAGTTACAAATATCACCGTTTTTAGAGAATTTGTTACAGAAACTATGGATAGGGGTCATCAGGTAGATGCGATATACACTGATATCGCGAAAGCATTTGATCGCGTAAACCACGAAATCCTTTTGTCTACATTAAAGGCCTATGGTGTAAGAGGATCACTGCTTAATTGGCTTAGTAGTAATTTAAAGGAAAGAATTCTTCATGTGAAAATTGGTAGTTTTAAGTCAGACAGTTTTCGTCCTACATCGGGTGTTCCTCAAGGCTCACATTTAGGACCTATATTTTTCACTATCTTCATGAATGATATTGCACAAGATATAACTTTTGTAGAATTTTTACTTTACGCTGATGATTTGAAATTATTCTACGCGATCAAATCAATTTAAGATGCAAAATTATTGCAAAAAGATCTAGATAATGTGAGCCACTGGTGTCAAGTCAATCATATGTCATTTAACGTAAGCAAATACTCGGTTATCACCTTCTCGCGCAAGATTAACAACATCAATTTCCAATATATGCTATATGGGTCGCTCCTTCAGGTATTGGAAATGATCAATGATTTAGGCGTTCTCATAGACAACAGTGTAACTTTTGCGCCGTACATACGAAATATTGTATTGAAAGCCTCAAAAATGTTAGGGTTTATTTTACGCGTAGCAAGAGATTTTCGTCAAATTAACACATTAAAAACCCTGTTCATATCCATAGTTCGTCCAATACTTGAATATGCGTCAGTGGTTTGTAACCCTTATCAAGTTTTGTGTACTGATAAACTAGAATATGTGCAAAAGAGATTCTTGAGGTCGATTGCATTCAGATTAGCAATTCCTAAGGAAACAGGCTATTTAGAAACCATATCTGAATTATTACATCTAGATTCACTTGAACATAGAAGGTTTCAGGCTGAACAAATTTTTCTGTACAAGCTTTTAAATTCTTATATAGGTAGTCCTTCCTTACAACAACAAATCTCTTTTGAACAGGATATGGCTCACGTGCACCTCTATCCGTAATTTGTCGTAATTATAATAAGATAAACAATGTATCATACGATGTCGACATCTTCAATCAATCATTAAGTGATTTTGTAACGACAATTAAATATTTTTCGATGCCATAAAGCAATTTTTTGTTTTATTTAATTAATCTTCAGGAAGAAATAAACTAAAATTTATTAACGTTGCTGAACTCGAACTACTACCCATATTTACTATTATATGATAATTAAAATTTTTATATTTTAAGTTTTCTTTGTAAAATATTGAATATTAAGTATACTCTGTATTATAACTATGTATAAAGGCGTTAGCCGTCAATAAACTAAACTAAACTAAATGTTCAACCGGGAAATTCACTTTTTTTATTTCAGTGAAGTTGTCGCGTTACCAAAGAATGAATCGAAGAGACCGACAATCGATATTAGAGTTCGGCGCGCGAATTCAAATTTACATGAAACTAAATGGAAGCAATGGAGCCAGACGGTGTTGACGTTTTGAAAATTTAAATGATTCGATAATATAAATTGAAAAAAGATGATCGTGACAGAACTGGTAAACTTAATTTTAAATACAATCATTTAATTATTAAAATATTTAGTTATTTGAAATTTTATATTTAGGTAATCTACATTTTATAGATAAATTTTTTTTTTCATTTTTGATCTTTAAAGCATCAGTTAACAGGTCACCTAATTTTTAGCAATGTTGGACAATGGAGTACACAATATTTCAGAAAGTGCAATATTCTGTAAAATAATGTATAGTTTACTAAATATAAAAGGAGTTATTAAACCAATTGTAATTAAAATTTTTGAACGCGACAAGTGCTTCACACTTTCGGCATTTTTGATCATTTGAATCACACTATAATAATTAATACAGGCGAACTCACAAAAACACTCGCCAACATAACCTCAAACCAACCTACTTGTCATCTACTTGGGTTCAAGAGGTTCAAGATGGAGCCCGACTAAAAACAGATGCACAGCCAAGTTGATGGCGCTGAAACCAAGAGCTGTGAAACAGAGTTGATTTAAACTAGATTTAAGATATTAGCCCTGTTGTAGCCATAAAATAATTTTCCAAGTTGGGGCCAAACTTGTAACTGGGCAATTTCCACACGGGTATTATTTTTAAGTTGTGTATTCCCTGGCGGACCGGCCGAACGCAAGCATTACGCTACAGCGTAATGCTAAAGTAATGCTAAAGCAATATGACATTATAATTATTAAAAGAAGCAAAATAAATAGGTAAACTGTTAAAATTATAATAAGACGTTAAAATTTACGTTGAATGGTCATGCTGTAATTGCAAGAAGTTGCTTTTTCAGCATTAAATAATAAAGAAACAAAGTGGCTGTCATTAAAGTCGGGCTCCTGCATATTGGCAACCCGCTTGAAGTCACCGTTAATAGACTGTAATGACAGCCACATTATTTTTTCATTTTTTAATGCTGAGAAACAAACTTGCTGCAATTACGGCATGTACATATAACGTAAAATTTAACGAATTATTATAATTGCAACAGTTTACATATTTATTTTGATTCTTTTATTAATTATAATGCCATATTACTTTAGCAACTACTTTAGCATTACTTTAGCATTACCCTGTAGCGTAATGCTTGCTTGCGTTCGGCCGGTCCGCCAGGGTTGTGTAATTTCTCATCGCATACCTCTTTGTAGAATACATCTGAATTATCTTCAAGTTGATAAGCGAGCACGTGTGTTATTGTTCCTACTAAAAGAATGTCTCTTTCCTCTTCCCCGAATCGTCCAGTGCACAATGCAGTGACCTGCAGGATAAAAAAGTATATAAATAAGAATTAATTCGGTAGTGAGCAGAAAACGGCAATCAAGAATGAATTTTCTTGTCGAGTAGCTCTTGATGGAATTTTTGAACTTCCGCTTTCTTCACTTCGGCTTTCAGAAGTGAAGCATCCAGATGGAGTAATGCACTTTCCTTACTTCTGATCTTAAAATCCAGGCCAAGGGTCTCGGCCGCTTGTTCCTCGGCTTTGTAAAGGAACGCTCCTTCACCAATCATCTCCTGGTTCCTGACCATTTTTGGGAGAGGATCTCTGCCATTGGCTACGATGTAAGCTGTACTTAGAACTATTCGGTTGTGAAGAAACTGGAGACTCAGAAGTCCTCGTCCGCCTTGACGGCGTGAAATGTATAATCGCGGAACTGACGAATTGATATGCAAGCCTTTATGCATATGCATGATCTTACGTGTGGTGACATCAAGGGCCTTAAGTTCGTTCTTCGTCCATTCAATCACCCCAAAAGAGTAGAGTAGAACCGGGACGGCAAGCATGTTAGTCGCCGATGCCTTGTTCAACGTCGACATATTGAAAGACCAAATTTGTCGAAGAAGATGCTTGTATCCGCTTCAGAGAGACTCCTTTACTGATGTTACGTCCTGAAAGCAGCTTTGAGGCACGCCCAGGTATGTATAGGTCTCTCCAATGTTAGGATGTCTAATAACACTTATATCCACAAGCTCAGGATCCTTGGGAACGCCAACAATCTTTCCGTTCTTCAGATGAATTTTGGTACATTTATCTAATCCAAAGTCGATCCCAATCCCTCCTGTGTACTTATTGACGATATTTATGGCAGTTTGAAGTTTCCCTTTACCAGAAGCATAGAGCTTCACGTCATCCATATAAAATACATGAGTGACCTTATGCTCACGCTGGTAAGTACCAAAGAGGTATCCAGAAGAATTTCGTAGTGTGAGAGGTAGAGGCAGAAGTATGATGCAAAAAATCAAAGGGCTCATGGTATCACCCTGAAAGACGCCCTTTGGAAGGTGACGTTGTTTGTTGTCACACGATAATTACCAGATGAGATAGTAAATCTAGTTTTCCAAAGAGACGATAATCTCTCTATGCATTGCACTATGAATGGATGCACCTTCAAGCTTTCCAACAGATAGATGATAAGTCTATGAGAGGTTGAATCGTAAGCTTTCCGGTAGACGATCCCGGCCATTGACTCTGAGAGGTCGCCCGGTATCCCAGAGTCACCGTATCCCGAGTAACTCCGGAAAAGGGATTATATAAGTGGAGCGCCTACAGCAGAGAAAAAGAGGCGACACTGAGAGCATCCGCGAGCAAGCAGCCAGTAGAGGAGGTGTGATGCTTCAGGACCCGGAGAAACATCAAAATTCAGGTATCTCTCAAGCCCAAAGATCTGGCTGAACTGGATGACGAGCTTCGTATATATTTTTCCGAACAATCCGACCTCTGGACTATCACTTGCAGTGTGTATAATGCAGCGAGAGCTTTGGCAGATGCAAACCGTAAAACGAAAACAAAGGTTGATCATAAGACCAAAATACGAATGCATCACCTGAGCACAAAGATAGACTGGGCAAGGCAATAAGCGTCCCACATTCAGTGTGTGCTTGACTACATAACATCTGGCAGGACTTTCACTGCCAAGGTTCGACAGTTTGCACGCGAACCGCGGATCCTTCATCACACAGTCAACAAATCACAGCTACTGACCATCAGGCAGCATAATGTTGACAGAATGCGAGTACTATCTAACGCTAGGAGAAGTCTAGAGCGGAGAGAGAGTTGGGTCAGAGAAAATCAACAGTTCTTGTCTGACCCATCTCGACTCTTTCAAGAACCTCCAGTTACTGTTGTCCGCCCGCCTACACCAGAGGAGGTCCAGGCATTTTGGAGAGAAGTCTACGACGTCCAGCATCCACTGAAAGGAAACTCAAAAAATATAAATAGCTTCAAGGAGCTGTAAAATGCCCGCATTTTTACCTCATATCTAAAGTCGGAACAGCCTATGCCGGAGTGGTTGGCGGAAGGGCGCACAGTGCTCCTGCCGAAGACGGGCAGCTTAGCTGACCCTTATAATTACAGGCCAATAAGTTATCTGAAGGCACTGTATAAGATCTTCATAGCTATCCTATTAGAATCCTATTAGCCTTACCTATCGATTACCTGTAGGACTTGCATGTTGGTGGTGGTAGAGAGTTGGTGTTCGGTGACAAGTGGTGAAAGAATTTCACAGAATTTGTGTGGAAGGTGTGAGTGGAGTCTGAGGGTGGAAGCCTAGGAGGTGAGTAGGGCTGTGCGGGGTGAATTGGGAAGATAAAAATTAATTTACAGCGTAGGTGAGAGGTGTAATTAAGTTATTTATTGAAAGTGAGGTTAGGTTGTCAAGGAGTCAGGGGAGTTTGTGGTTAGGAGTCTGGGGCCTTAGAGGGGTCAAGGTGGGTT
>CAKNWT010205902.1:0-10475 GCA_932066315.1 Andricus coriarius | reverse complement strand
TTTGATAAATATATATTTTTAAACAAATGAAACTTATTTCTCATTTGTTAATTTGATTTTATGGATTTTATTACCTGAGACAATTTTACATCCGTTTCATTTAAAAAGGCAATTACATATTTTAAATTTTAATTATTTAAATTAAAAAAATGCCCAATTAACGAAGAAAATTCTATACATTTTAAGCATTCGATAGAATAAAATTGTTAACACAACGCTTTTTTTATCCTTATATTATACTTCAATAGCCTCGAAATATTATCTCATCGACTTCTCGTTTTACACATCTTATTTAGACACCAATGAATCACCCTAATGTATATATTTTTTATTTTGCAAAAATGTTTAGGGGCTTCTTGCAAACGAATGTCATAACATTTTAAAGGCAATGTTTGATTTTTTTTCAAAATTTCGAATGTATAGGTACATTCAGTTTGAGAATCTGAAGTTCTTTCGAAATCTGACTTATGGAATACCTTCTGTACAATTTTTAACATCCGTAGATTGAATTCTAGTTAGACAAGTTTTTTATGCTTTTTAGAATGAATTTTAAATCCGTATTTTATGATTATTTTTTTTTAGGATCAGAAAAACCAGATTTGGTGGAAGGGAAACCATATCTCTTCAGTATGAAATTTTGCCCGTTTGCTCATCGAGCTCGACTTGCACTTTCGTACAAGCAAATTCCACACGAGATAATCAACATCAATTTAAAGAACAAACCAAAATGGTACCTTGATGTGAGTTACAAAATCACATTCTATTTTAGAGTTTAGAATTATTAATTTTAAGTCTTTAATATTTGAATCGATTTAAAATCATTTACACTTGCGACAAATATGGAACAAGTAAACCCGAAATAAGGAAAATAAAAGCTGCAAAATATACTTTAAAAAGTTGAAAAATATATTTCATTGTATAGCTACTTGTCTTTAAATCCACTAACTGTACCATTCTTTGTTTAGATCCATCCCGAGGGAAAAGTTCCAGCTTTTATTGGTCCAGATGGCAAAGTAGTTGTTGAATCAGATGTCATCGTCAATACTTTAGACGAAATGTATCCGGACCCTCCACTGTATAACGAAGAAACAAAAAGTCGAGACTTGGAATTGGTCAAAAATTTTGGAAAGGTAAAAATCAAATAATGTGAAAATTCTCACAGTCATAACTTTACATTTTCGAATATGATTAAAAACGAATAATTCCCCTCATAGATTATTAGCATATTTTCCGACTGTATCCATGGAAGAGACAGCAGACCTCTTGATGAAGTCGTACCTGAAATATCGAAGCACTTAGAACAATTCGAAGAGGAACTAGAGACTCGAGGAACAGATTTCTTCGGAGGTAAGTTAAATATTCAATCTAATATTAAAAGTTTATTCCACAATTGAAAACATTTCACTCAAATTAAAAATCTTCAGGTGATAATCCTGGCATCGTTGAAATTATGATCTGGCCCTGGGTTGAACGATCAAAGGCACTTCCGTTAATCTACAAACAACCACTAAATTTCGAAAAAGAAAAGTTCCCTCTCATCGTAAGTTTGCATTCTCTAAAAAATATATAATTTCCACAATAATCTTTTTATAAAAATTGTATTATATCTCTTTTAGATAAAGTGGGTTATGAATATGAAAGCTCAAGACTTCGTAATTGAAAATGCAGAACCAATTGAAAAATTCGCCAAATTGATTCTGTCCTTGAAAGAGGGAAACGTCGACTTTGATTCCATCTAATTAATTTTCTTTTTCGCTCGAAATATATTCCGAAAAATGTGATAAACAAAACCAATAACTAACAATAAGATTAGCGTTGCACATAGTGCAGAAACATTTGCTTACAGATCTTCCTAAAACAAAGCACAGAATACTTCTCGCAAATATTCTAAACATATCGAGTTTATTAAGAGAATTACAATAATGATGAAGTCGCTGAATACTTCAACCGCGTAAGATACAAAAATGCGTACCTACACTTTATACAATTCGACAATACAAAAGATTTCCGCTCTCTGTAATCTCTGCCTATCAACAGGAATATATCAATATAAACATCATCGTCATTCATTCAAAAATCGTAGGATACTCTCCAGCGTTAAGGACGAGTTTAAATTTAAATTAATATTTATATTAAAATTACAATCCGAGTTAGGGTTTCGCTTTAAACTATGTCGTTGCGAAAGAATCTTGTGCTTGTCCGTCGGCTTGATCTCAAGAATTGTTAATTTCTTCTATATTCAAGTGCGTGATGAAACGAAGTCGCATTTGAAGAGCTGGCCTCAATTTTCGAATAATAGATTCAACGTCAGTCTTCATCGTGTCACCGACAAACATGTATTTTATGTGATAACTGATGTGTAAATGATGTAAGGAAATCGCGTCAATAAATGATTGTGCCTGAAATTATTTAAAAATTTCGTTATTACGTTATTGATATTGAAAGTATTGTGATGTTAAAAAGCATACAAATTTTAAACGAGTTATATAGAATTTGACTTTATTTTTAAGGCTGAAAAGTTGGTAAGTCTGATGTATAAAAATTCGGCATTGAATTTTTTTCAAAGGATACAGTAAGTCGCAAACTGGGTCCATGAATTTCAGGTGAGCTTGTTCCTTGTCCACCTTCTCCAGCATTTCGTACAAATTAACTGTGAGTTTATTGACGCAAGTCGGCCTCTCCATATTGAATCGCGCAAGGGTTGGTCCAATTAAATGGCACGCATAGATCAATTGCTCCTCAGTAGTGACAGCAGGCTGTAGTTTTTCCTTAACGAACCTAAAAATGAAAAAATTCCTTTTTTATATAAATGATTTTCGTGAAAATGTCTTCTTTTTCTAAAAAAAAAGGATAATAATATACACAAAATAGGTATATTGTATAGTCAAACCCAAGAGTTCAAATCTTATTCCCCGTCTTTTGTTGACAAATTAAATGAACTAAAATCTTGAACAATTTTTATATAATACTGCTCCATGAAAGATAATTCTTGTTTTCAACAACAAATTTGAGGAAAGGAAACGTGTTTTCCACATAATCATTTTGTGGGTTTTCATTTTTTCTAGCTAGCTTTGAAAATTATTTCCAATGCTTCAGAACTTCTGAATGACCACAAAAAAAGTTGAGGAATTGAAAAAATAGAAAAGAGATAAAATCAAAATTGAGCATTTAAAAATGTTGCAATTTATCTATTTATCATTCCTTCAACTTCATACCTTTTTTTGAGTATTTTTATCAATTGAGGTTTCAAAATATCGAAAATATTTTTTTTAGCGAATTTTTATCAACAAAAAATCATCAATGCATCGGAGGAAACGTTTTGGGTGCAGTGTATAAAAATGAATCTTTGGGAAGACTGTTGAAGCCTCCCAAAACAATAAAGAAATTTACATTGATGAAAATAACTATAAAAATTATTAAAATAATCATTTTCTCAGAAACAACTAAATAAACTTTATATTTGTTCAACACGTTCTTTGTTTTAAATTTCAATTTCTGTCGCCAAAACTTCCCTTTCTTATTTTCAAGCATATGTTTTATCACTGAAGTATTTGAACATTCCCCAGCCATTTTGTACGTTTTGGTAGAAAGTTTAGTGAAAATACGCTACTTCAAAAAACAATCAGTTTCCATCTTGCTCCTTGTATGAAAAAAAAAAGAACTTCGCACATCCTCTGCAGGGTCAGATATCACGTTTGCAATGCTTGGATCTTATAGTGCATAAAATTCTAATTTTATGAATGTTGATCAAATATTTTCAACATTTTGTTCACTATTTTTAATTTAATGTTGAAATTTGAATTTTTTAAACGATGTTGATACAATTATTACAATTTTTAAGCATTTTTTTCTCTTAAAGAACAGAACGAAAACAATTTTTGGAGTTTAACTTAAAATTAACTATTCAAAAATTATTTTACCTAAAGTTGCGAATTTACTAATAACAAATTGTTTTAAATTCTATCGGTAATGGTTAAACTGCGATACGCCATCTGGCGGGAAAATCAGAACTAGAAAGAGTAGGTATGATTTTAAAGATGCATTTTAATTTGTGCATAAAAGTGTTTTTACGATTTTTTTGGAGTTTAAAGTATTTAGTACATACTAAACATAAGTCTTTATCTACAATTGGACTGACATGGACGTTCTAAGGATGTCTTTTGGATGTCCTCAGGATGACAATGTCTTTTTGCCCACTGGGAGGTCAGGTTAGAATTCGTATTTCAATTCCAATCGTCAATTATTCATATTCTTGGCATAATCTTGATACAATTTTTCGCTAAGTACCTTAACTAAAGTACATTTAAGCTTATAATGTATTGAAATTGACATGACATAGTAAAATAATTTTTTTTTACAAAAATGTGTTTTTTCACTGTATAAAATGTAAATTCTATCGGAAACGCTTTGTTTTAGATAAAGAATTATTTTTATTATTCAAGCATTGTTTTAAACTTCACAAAACAATAGCAAAATACGTTTATGCAAACATTAAAATGCATCTTTAAAATTCTACCTATTTCTTCTAGTTCCATCTTTCGGCACCAGATGGCGAAATGGTCGACCACAATTCCCAATAAGTAATTTTCATATAAATTCACTCACTGCGGCAACGTCGTAATCTGACCAACTCCAGCATGATGCCAAATGGAATGAGCCAAAGCCAGCATGTAGCTATACTTATTCTCCAGCAAATTGTTGTGGGTCGTGTTAAAGTTGAAAAGCGTAAATGGACTCATATCTGGATAATACCAGTCCTGTAAAGCTGGAGACTTAATGGTGTCCACGACACGATCGTAAAACGCTGTCCAGTAACATTCTGGCAGTGCAGCCATCAGTAAACCTACACAGTTTATCCACAGGTGGATTTCTTTGTAGTTAATGGTCGTATACCTAAAAAATACTGTTAATTGAATCTGTTTCTCTCTGCATATTTATTCTGTAAATCAATGAAGTTATAATATTATACCCTTTGGCGACGACGTCAAGCAACAAATTAGCGACTAAATTCGGAGCTATTGGCAACGCCATAAGCTCGACGCAAGTCACATACAAAGCGTGCGCAGCGGAATTCGGGAATTCGTTAAACCTCCAATCAGTCGCTGGGAAATGCGCAGTGCCTGACATTGCTGTTGATAATATAGATTGAAAATTAATTTACAGGTGTCAGTCATAGCTATTTGTGATACAAGTGCGCAAAATAGGCCATTATCCACGAGTGTGAAACTTGCAGCATGAACCGAAAGCTCGACGTACGAGTCGAAAGATAGCTCACGAGCGAAGGGAGTGACAAAACGTAGACGAGTGCGAAGAGCTGTGAGCAAATGATGCAATCACAGGAGAAGTAATTGCCTGTGCGCACGTGTATCAGATGCTATTTTTCAACAAACATCCGAGAAAATTATATAGGACTTTTTTACACTTTTTCGGAAAATTTCCGATCCCGTTTGATAATTTTCAGCCGAACTTGTGCTAGAAGTACTACAAGGAGATCGCACACCATGTATTTTACCTGAGACCAGTTTGTGATCCCCCGTCGTCAGATTTTTTCCACGGAGAGATTTATTTCCAGACGAGAGCACCCCTTTATAGAAAATTAGTAACTAAATTGTCGTATGCTACTATGGGAATCGTAATTCATCAATTTTCCTCCCTTATCGCACTCATCTGGGAATAAATGAAAATCCAACGAAGGAAGATCACGGTTATTATCTGTTTTCCATCAGCACCGCTGTATGGTGTGGTCTCTTTTTAGTATTTCGTGATTTAGTGGCATGGAAGTCCTCACTTTCTATGTGCTTGTTGAAGAAAATATATTGCCATCCAAGGCGACATAAGAAAGCGGCGCCTAATGTGCGCACCAAAATATATCTCTGAATTTAAAGAATAATATCTGCGATTTTATTGCAGCAAAACATAAGAGCATGTATTTCGATCTCTTAGTTTTAATCTATATATAGCCAAAATTATATTAGAATTAATTCAGAACGTAATTTTAGGTTTTCCTAAATAGGGTACCTGCATCAAGTTACCTGCCATATTCCCTAATGTGGCGTAGTGCTTATCTGTCTAGTAATAGCAAATCAGAAAGGACTTTATAATAGTAGAAGAACAAATTTAAGTAAAATAGGATGTTTGAAACAAGTTTTTAAAGTTTGAATTAGTAACATGCAAGTTTAAAAGCTTTTCGTATGATTTCATTCAAAAAAGGTAACATAACTAACTTAAAAACTGGTGAAGAAATATTACGAATATGATTTCGAATTTAAAATAATGTTACACTATCAAGAAAATATTTCTCTAAGAATTTGTTGACAATGGAAAAAATGTATTGTTTTGTACGTATTTCTATAATTTTACACAAATTTAAGTATCGTGCGCCACATTAGGTGCCCGAACATACGAGTAAACACATTTTATGCAAAATTCAATTAATTTTACTTAAAATTAACGCACGTAAGTATCCACAAGGCTTGAAAATATAGATAAGACGAACAAAATTTATAAGTTTATCGCAAAATACTTTATATTTCATTGCTTTTGTGCCGCTTTAATGATAACTGCAAAACATCAAAAAATGACTCGACTAAACATTTTGGGATAAACATGAAAGAATTACTTTAACAATAAATGGTATAATTTTTCTCAGGTTACCACTCAATGCATAAATAGATTCAATTATCTGTCCTAAGTTATTTCAGAATGTGTCAATTTATTTAAATACGAGTGTACCACATTGGGTGCTGCACCACATTAAAGGCTGCTCCCCTACATTGGGAGGAAACGCACTTTAGGTCAGCTTTTCAATAAAAATAAAAAAATGTAAGTGCACCGAAATCTGAAAAGCTTCTTGAGCGGCGTTTTTGTCTTTTCCTTTTGTTTATTTATAATATCTTCACTCAAAGTATGAAACCGAATCTCTCGGGGCCGAAATATGTTGTTTTTTTAGAGGAAATTAGGCGATACGTATTTTTCCGATTCGCAACAAAAAAAAATGTTTAAGAAGTTATGCGTATTTGAATTTTGTGCTTTGTTTTTCAAAAAACCCGATTTCTTTTCTTATGTTTTCGCATATTTTTTTTACCATTTCTGCTAAGCAAAGAAAGGCATCTTATCAGCATCATGCGGGCTAAACCATTTTTGAGGCCGGGAGAATTTTTTTTCCTACAAATGTAATTTTTGAATTTTTCTCGTAAACGATAAAAGATAGCGCAAAAGAACAATAGACATTTTGCATCGAACTTTTTTAGAAAAAATAGAATTCTTCTGGCCACAAAAGTTATTTAGCCAGCATCAAACTTACAAGATATCTTCATTATCAAAGAACAAGTTCAAAAAAGCTTTTTCGTTTAGAAAAATCGTTCATTACACTAAAATTGCTTGATACTGAGTTGACAGTGTAATTTAGTCACAAATATTGTTAAAAATTATTTTTATAAACAAGTTATAATAGTTATAAATTATAAAGTCTTTAAAAAATTGGTATTGGTATAAAAAAACATACATATATAAATTACTTGGAAACCCCAAAATTAGTGAAGTCTATCATATGATTTAATTGATTTGGTTTGATGACATGTTTTTACTAAAAGAATCTATCAGAAAAATTCCTTCATAATTGAAAATTTTATGAATAAAATTCATACTCAAATAGCGTGAGAAAGAAACGAACTTTATCTCGAAAGATCACAATTTTTCATTTGTTTATAGAATTGTTTTATTAGGTATTTTCACTTCAACCACCAGCTAATTTCACTGAGTTGAGTGCTGAGGGGAAAACAGTGGACCAAAACATGGGACAAAACTTTATTTTTGTAATATGTTTGTAATATCAGGATTCATAATAATTTAATGGATAGCCCTTTTACGAACTAATTATTATTTTATTGTTATTCCCTGATTTTCCCGGCTCTAAAGTGCCAAATTTACTGGAAGAATTTTTCACAAGTTCCCTAAAAATTCCATTGATCAAAAGTGTCGTGTTTTGAAACTTTGAGAGTGAAAGTTTCCGATTGAAACTTTCAACGGCACATTGCTAATGGAACCTGATAGGAGAGTGAACTTATACACGTTTTTTAATAATACGATTAATGAATTAATTCAATTCGTCATTTCGGGTAAAAAATGTAACCAAAAGTAACTTTTTCATAAAACAAGTAACTTTTTAGCAATCGCGGATCAAAAAAATAACTACGTTACTAAAAAGTAACCCGTTCCGAGCCCTGCATTTTCTCTCTAAGTAAAAGTATTAAAATTTTGATTTTGTTAATCTTATTTGTTGATATAAATTCAAACTGTTATATTTTCCCAAATATTATTAAAGATATATCATTTTTTGAAATATCTAAAACAATGCGCATACCAAAGAAAAATTTAATTATAAAAAAAAAAAAAAAAAAAAAAAAAAAAACAACCAACAGTATTTGTTTATAACCATGATTATTACCTGCTGAAATGACAAAAAACACGCCCAAGAAGCTTTTCAAAATTTGAAGTACTTTAATTTAAAATAAAAAAATTGAAAATCCGACCAAAAGTGAATGCCCTATACCTTTTTAAACGAAAAAGTGCATTTCCTCCCAGTGTGCGTCATCTCTTAGTAAAGGGTGGAATGAAAACATGATTTTACTTACTTTCAACAATTCTCTGAACGAGTCGAATGTAATAATCTAATTCAGGCACCCAGGTGATGGCATCATCAGTAGGTCTGGCTATATAGGCTGTATAAGCTTCAGATAAAGCCCAACCTGAAGGTCTAATTTCCTTCAGCGATCCTAAAATCGCCGAAACAAGGCGTCGTTTTAGGTTTGGTCGGTCCCTCAAGTTCCGTTCATAGTAATGCAAGGTGTTGTAGAGATAAGTCACTGGTCGATCTATTAAAAAAAAATATATATATATATATTTAAATCATTTTCTTAGGTAACTCATATATTTACCATAGGTTTACGAACCATGAAACTTATAAAGACATCCCAAATGTTCTAAGAGAATCTCTAAGCTTTTTGAGACAGGAGGTATTTCCAAATACCTATGCACCACAATGTCGAAGACAGGCAAGAACCTTAAGCACACATTTCCAAAATAAACTGGCAAACTTTGATATTGACCGGGCCCACCGCTGGTTTGTTCCACAATTCCTTCAGGGGCAAATTTCTCGGGAAATTTCCTATGAAATGCTAAATGCTTTTCATGCCAATTGGATTGCTTCCAGTGCTCAGGGGAATTTTCCCTGACGAATTCCTGAACTCTGTTTCGGAATTCGGTTGCTTTTAGAAGCAGTAACTGTATTATGAAGAAGCAGACTTGAGCTTCACTGCCTTCTTGGGTTCTGAGAGCCTGAAATCAAATAGTTTATATTTACTACTTAAATCCTGGGAAAAAATGTCTTGAAAATTCCAGGATTCTTCCAGGTATCTCAAGTCTTTTCCAGACATAATTTTTCACAGTACGGAGCCATTTAAATATTTCGCATTTTTTTAAACAATTGACTCGGAATATTTATACATTTTCGCGAGCTGATTATAAATCATATTTGTTTTCAGCTTCTAGGGATTCAATTAATATGCTTCATTTAGAAAGTTTTGACAAATTATATTACAAGATATTCCTCAATATATTAGTACCACTGACTAATTTAATAATTAAATAATACGAAACACATAATTAAACATTTCTTGAATATTTAGGTAAAATTAATTTCGGCACTACATTAAATTCAATTTAAACTACTTCAAATTCTTAACTTTTTAACAATATAGATGTATTTTTAAACAAATAGTTGAATTTTTAACCAAAGTGATGATTTTTCAAGTAAAATGATGAATCTTCAACTGAAACAGATATTTTAAACCAAAAAGATGAATTTTTAAAGAAAGAGTTTAACTTTCAACCAAGTAGTTTTATTTTCAACCACGAAGATGAGTTTTCAACTAAAATGATGAATATTTAACTGGAATGCATGGATTTTTAAACAAAAAGATAAATGTTCAAACAAGAAGATTAATTTTCTACCAAAAAAATACGATTTTAACCAAATACACGAATTTTCAAAGAAATAGTTGAATTTTCAATTAAAAAGGACAATTTCTCAACCAAATAGTAGAACTTTGAACTAAAAAGATCAATTTTCAACCGAAAAGGGAAAAGTTAAATTTTCAGTTTCAAAAATTAATTTTCAACCAAATTGATGAATTTTCGACTAAAATTATGAATCTTCAACTCGAATAGTTGAATTTTAAACCAAACAGATGAAAATTCAACTAAAATGATGAATACTTAACCGGAATACTTGAATTTTAAAATAAGAATAATTTTTACCAAAAAAGACGAATTTTCAACAATATACAAACTAAAAAATATAAATTGTCAACCAAAAATTGAATAGATAATTTTCAGTTAAAAAATGAGTGTTTAACCAACGAGATGAATTTTGAACAAATATGATGAAATATTCAATTGAAATAGTTACATTTTCA